>CANUEP010035436.1:0-227071 GCA_947857235.1 Jatropha podagrica | reverse complement strand
TTTCATAAATATTTTTGGAGAATTGGGGCAACTAAAGAATACTATTTTATTGTGGTATATTAAGGAATAAATGGTGAATTATTTTTGAGAAGTTAATTTAATTAATTTGTGGAGTTAAATAATATTTAGAAATGAATTATTCGAGAAATATTTAGAGTCATTGGATGAGATTAACTAAGACTTAATCTTAGCCATTGATTTAGCATGAAAAAAGGAAGCAAAGTTTGACTTTGCTACTTAAGTGATATACCTATTCTCTTCTTCTTCCTCTCCATTCTCACACCATTTTTCTTATCTTCTTCTTCCTTCATTTCTCTTATTTTTTCTACCACAATCTTCATTAAACCACCTAATTAAATTATAGAAAAGTAATTAACTCATAAGGAACAAATAATAGAAGCTAAAAATTGGAGTTCCTAAGCTTTGGATGTGAAGTTGCCATTAAAGGAGGTAAGTTGTAACTTTTGGATTTTGTAATTTATTAAGTATAATTCTAGGATTAGCCATGAAATTCATACATTAAGCCATGCTCTTTTCTTTTCTAGTGTTAATTTTGATTTTAATGAGCTCTTTTCCTACTTTGAAGAAATTGGTGAAATCTCCACCAAAGGCAAAGAGAAAGTTAAGGATTAGAGTGTTCTAAACTTCTTTAAGCTTAATTAAGAGGTTAGTGCAACGATATTCTAATTTCACTTTCATTCTCTTAAGTTTTAAATTTTAGGTTTTTGATGAATTTTGATGTTAGAGATGTACTTAGGGTGGACTGAAAGTCATTTTCAACCCTTTTATAATTTCCATTTGCTTTTGACTTCTTCATGAAAGTTGTAGCTCTATTTCTTAGCTTTTCAAAACATCCTCTTATGTTCAATTCCAATACTTGTAGCTCAACTTATGATTTAAATACCAAAACTGGTTCTGTTATGGTGTTTCACATGTAAATCCGAATTCATTGTCCCTTTTGGCCACTAAAATGGCAAGATAATATCTTTTATTCTTCATAAAAATTGTATTTCTATTTCTTAGTTTTCTAAATCATCTTATTTTGTCTAATTTGAATACCTATAGCTCAACTTATGATTTTTATACCAAAACTGGTTTTACTGAATCGTGTTTAGATTGTTGGTCTGTGTTTTGGGGTTTCTTACACCCTCTTAGAAAATGATCTAGACTATGGTCCCTTCATGACATTTGTAGTATTTTATCTTAGTTTTCTAATGAATTAAGTTTCACTCAATTTGAGGTCCCATAACTTCAGTTATACCCTGAGAATACAGTAAAGGTCATGTTTATAAAATTAATTTGGAAAGAAACCATTTTTCCCTCATTCTCCATGGGTGGCCGAACCCTTGTTTGGTGAAGGACACCATGCTCTTTGTGATTTCTATATTTGATTTAAACTTCAATAAGATTGTTATTAAGTAATTTATTGGTAGTTAAGATTTCTCTTTTGAATTTTGGTGTTAAAACATTTTAGTAAGACTTAAAGAAAATTTTTAAAATATTAAAAGAGTTTTATGGTTACTTATTTGAAAAATAGATTTATTGATTTTAAAGAGTGATTTTTAAGTTGGAAATTAGTACTTTTAAATGTGGTATTATAAAAGAAAGGTTTTTATTTGAAACATGAATTGATTTTGATGGATATTTTCTTATTTATTATGAGTTGGTATCAACTTTAGATAAAATGAAAATAGAAATTTTAACTTATTATATTGAAACCGGAAAACATATTGGCATTTACGATATTTTCTTATTTATTATGAGTTGGTATAAATTTTTAAGTGTGAATTTCTTGTATTTTTTCAAATATTTGGATTTAATTAATATGATTTCGGTGTTTAAAAAAATTATATTGTTTGAAATTATTTATTTGGTGTTCTTTGGATATTTTAAGTTTATAATTATTTAGCACGACTGAATCTTCCACTCAGCGCGTTGATTTTTATCACACGCAGGTTAGGAGCGGAGGGCATCTATTAGGACCAGAAGAGGGCATCAGAGTAGATATAGCATTTTGGATAGGACATGTATATTAATGTAAATCATAGCATGTATAGACTCTTGTGAATGATATTGAGGTTGTAAATATTTGAATAAATTTTTAGTGAAATCGGTGGCCGATTTAGTATTATTATTTGATTATTTGTTTGATGTATGAATGATGACATATTTAGTTATCTCGAATGGTGAAATATTACCTTGGTTGGTAATAGAATTATTATAATTTCTAGAAGTGCTGCGTGATCATTGAAATAATTTGAAGTTGAAGTTTGGAGGTCGATATTTGAACTGCTTTGTTTTTTTTTTGTGGCAAATCAATTTTTAGGGGGGAGAGACTGTTGCGAAATTTTCGTAGGATTTTCCCTAAGCTTTTATTCATTTATTTTAAAGAAAAAAAAGTTATTAAAATATTGCTCGCCTCTCTGGAACAACTTATTTACTTTTAATATATAATTTGGATTTATTTGGTGACATAAGACGGTGTTCCGGCACCAAATGTGACATCCGCCGTCTTGTTTTCCCGGATTAGGCGACTGGTGTTTCAATAAAAATAGAGTTAAGTATATAAAAATATCATTGCAAATAGTTTGTACAACAGAGTGTAATATAAATTAATCATTTGTATTTATTTTAATCGAAATAAAACTTATATTTTAATATTACATAAATAAAAGATAAATATATAATGAATATATTTAACGTACAATACACGTCATATAAAAGATTAATTAAAACTAAATATATAACGAATAGAGATGGATGGAGAATGGAATATTTCTTTTTTTTTTTTTTTAATTTCCAAGATTCAAAATCTTTCTTAATTTTTCTAAATTCAATAAAATGGGACAGAGGTAGGAAAGTAAATAATTGTTTTGAAATGGCAGATTCTGATGATCCACTGACTAAACAGTGATATAAATAGGAATCCAAAAAGTACAAAAAGGAAAGAATGTAGAATCTGAATAAACTTGCATGAAAGGATTAGGGAAGGAATCATCTATCCACCTTTGCCCTAAAGTTTTCTTATTGGAACACACTAAAATGGTTTTTGTTTTGATTTTACCATCTCTCCCTTCACACGTATTCTTCATCACTTTGCTTTATATTTTAGCTCCATTTTCATCTTTCAAACAAACTACCACCATTGAGATGGCAAATCTTAACGTGCTTTTACCTCTTCTTATCATTCTATTCATCATTTCTTCAGGTAATTGAATCTTTTTCTAACCCATATTTGTTTTTCTGGGGGCATTTATCTTATGTTTTCTTGTGTTAATGGCAGAGATAAAAGTGACAGAGAGCGCGAGAATTTTTACCATAATAAACTATTGCAAAGAAACAATATGGCCTGGAATCACTCCAGGTGACAATTTCAATGGCGGTGGATTTGCATTAAAACGAGGCCAATCCATTGTGTTCAATGCCCCGGTTGGATGGTCAGGTAGAATTTGGGCCCGAACGGGGTGTAGTTTTGACAAAAACGGCAATGGATCATGTCAAACAGGGTCATGTGGCACGTCGTTAAAATGTGGAGCATCAGGTGCAACTCCAGTTTCACTAGCGGAATTTACCTTGGCAACCCCAGACTTCTATGATGTTAGCCTTGTGGATGGGTTTAATTTACCATTACTTGTTACACCAATTAATGGTGTAGGAAATTGTAGTAGTGCTGGTTGTTATATGGACTTGAGGTCGACTTGTCCATCGGAACTTGCCGTGAAGTCGAACGGAAAAGTTATCGCCTGCCGGAGCGCTTGCGATGTTTTCAATACTGATGAGTATTGTTGTAGAGGAGTTTATGGAAATCCTGTGGTTTGTCAACCTACTTACTATTCCAAGAAATTCAAAGAGGCTTGCCCTACTGCTTACAGTTATGCTTATGATGATCCTACTAGTATTTTTACTTGCTCTGGAACAGATTATGTCATCACTTTTTGCCCATCAAGGTGAGTTAACACAAGGTCATTTCTTTCTTTTAAAAAAAAAAAAAAAAAAATCTGGCGACTCAATGCACGAAAAGTTTCATGTTCATGGGTTGTGAGGAAGGTTGGTGTTCGCAGCCTTCCTCTGCTTTTGTAGGCAGAATGTTTCCATATTTTTCGTTTTTTTTTTTTTTTTTTTTTAATTTTGACATTATAAGTTATTTGTTAATAATTGCAGCCAGAAACAGCAGGTTTGCACATATCATAATAACAAGCTTGTTTGTGGTGGATCTCAAGGATTAAAGTCATTGATTGGGAGCAGTTGGGTTCTGATGCTTGCATTTTCATTGATGGTTAACTGGTGGATTATTTAGAATTTAATATCAGACTATACATTTTTAATTTTTTTGATCAATTAGAGGGGTCTCTTAATTATTCTTTGATAATTATATATAGCCTGCCCAGCCCAAACTTTGTGAAAGGACTTATACATTCTTTTCTTATAGGTGGATGAAATGTCAATGTTGGGATTGTAAATATTAATTTGATTCTATTGTTTTTCTTCTATTCAAGGGCAAGAATCAACTGCAATCACTTCTCTTCAATTTAATCTAACATTTTATTTCTCACTTCAATTTAATTTGTTCTTTTGAGTAAGATTCAAGCTTCTTCATGTTCATCCAATTGGAAATAAGCAACTATGTTGTTGTAATTGAAAATATGTAATTAATTAATACGATTAGATCAGTAGAAGCGAATTATATCATTTGATAAATTTTATCTGTAAAGTTAGGAGTTCGATTCTAGATTTGAATCGGTCTACATTGAAACTGGCACTAGAAAAATAATTTCCAAATAAACGAATTGGGGTTAATAATTCATTAAAAATATAGGATATTCTCGGTCGTTTATGCCTATTTTTGATTGAAATCATTTTAAAAAAAAAGAGAGGGAAAAATTTCATTCGTGAATGACAGGTTAAAATTTCCCTCCTCATACATAAAACTGAAATAAGGCCTGAAATCCTCTTGTACCGAGCCCAATGGGCCTGTGTTGCGTTGAAGCTACGCCTTCCAAACAAATACAATAGTATTTGTGTATATCAAACTACTGACGGAAAACGAGAATCCGGTAATACAAGTCAAACTGAAATGGCTAGCGCCGATGGTGGTGGTGGTGGTGGTGGTCGTGGAGGAAAGGTCTCCTTCAAAGTGACGCTTACCTCCGATCCAAAGCTTCCTTTCAAAGTGTACGTATAATCAATACCTTTTCGATTTCAGCTCGTAATTCGCTCGTTTTATTTTTACTGTTTGTTCTTCTCTGATTTGAATTGTTATTTTAATTATGGCTGATTTCAGGTTTAGCGTACCAGAGGCTGCCCCATTTACCGCTGTATTGAAATTCGCAGCTGAGGAATTCAAAGTTCCCCCTCAAACTAGCGCTATCATCACTAACGGTAATTCCCATTTCTTGTCTTCTAGAAAGAATGAATGAAAAGCCAAATAAATGGTAATCTAGGGTTTCACACATTGACTGTGATCGTTATGCGTTTTTTCTTCTTTTTTTTTCCTGTTTATTTGTTTTAGAAAGTTTCAGAAAGTGTTGAGCTATAAAGGGCTTCTTTTTCTTTCCTTTTTATAATGTTCTTAGGAAGAAAGATCCTAATTCTGTGCAAGTAGGAATTAATTAGGTTTGAAGTGGAAATGTTGCATTCGTCATGCATAAACAATGAACTGAGACATCAAATGCAATGTGGTATTCTAGATCGCGAATTTGATCCTGGAAAAGAATCTCATTCGAAAGTTGGGTTCTTTTGAGCTTGTGTTGTTGCCAGGCCTTGGAAGTGTATGTGTCATATCTATTGCATTGAATCAATAATCTTATTTTACGTAATTCACATTGTTGACTCAGTGACTCAGTGAGCTGCCTGCAGTCCTCATGCATTGGCAGTGGGATGACAATTGGGCAACAGTTGAAATTAATAAATTATTTAATTCACAGGAATGAAATGGATGGAGAGGAAAAAAACAATAATTTGGCAGTATGAATGAATTAATTATATTAATATCTGTGCTTAATTTCATTGTTTCAACTGGCTTAAGTGTTTACTATCTCTTCTCCATCAACTATATCTACTTTTATGATGTTCTACCAAATGAGGGTTAGTCAGCATCTTAATTCGTCCTATATTCTTTGTTGTTTCTTACATCAAAAATGTTTTGTTGACATCCAGATGGAGTGGGAATCAATCCTCAACAAAGTGCAGGTATGCTAATGCATTCCCTATATTCACACACTCTGTGATTTCGTTTAGTTTGCTGTTTTTGGTTCATATATGCCATCTGTTGAAGAGTCTCTGCTTTGCTTGACAAAAAGACAACAGCTCCTGAAGGGAGGGTCATGTTAAGTCTATAACAATAACAGAACAAGTTTAAGTTATGACATTAGCTGCACTAGGTTAATTTTGGTATCATCAATGTGCATACCTGTCTAACAAGATTACAATGGTGTGATTTAGCAGCTGTTGCTTCTTAATCAAATTGCAATTGCATCTATTTCATTGAGCTGCCCCTTCAACTGGATCATATTACAGTTGAAAGTTTTTAGTGGGAACCAGCAGATTCAAGAAACTTGAGGTTTTCATGGGAAAATGGATGTCTTCAGTGATGCTGTCAAATTAGTGCTGTTCTTACTGCTGCTTTTGTGAAACTAATGGATTATTATGTTCTCACAAATGCTTCTTTTGAGTTTTAACTTTTAGAATTTTGTGTTTGTCTTGATTTGATCTGGATTTTCTAATTTTCTAATATTTAATGGTTCATTAATGTGGTTATTATAGATTTCTTTGGGGTTATGTATTACAATTTCTCTTGGTATATTTGAAGAGCTAAAAACATTATATAACTTCTTCCTGTTAATGTGGTAGCTCTGAAGTATCAGAAAGTTTATGATTCTACTGTTATTAGTTATAAATCATTTCATGCTGTTTAGTTTTTTTTTATTTTATATTTCTTTGTTTCTCATGATTTTGGTGGTCTCAGGCAATGTCTTCCTCAAACATGGTTCTGAATTGCGCTTGATCCCTCGTGATAGGGTTGGATCTACAAAGTAAAGAAAGCAACACTTTTATTAGAGCAAAAAGACTATTTTATTTCCATGTTAATCTAGATCTTTTTATACTGTACTTTTGTATAAACTGGGAGGATGGTGAGAGTTTCCTTTTGGCATTATACTGTTGTAATTGATACAATAATATTTTCGAAATTCACATGAAAGCTCCTTATAGACTATAAATTGCAGTTTCTTTGTTTGAGCCTTTGTGGCAAAGATCTAATACCGGGCTAGCCCGGGTTGGATTCAAGAAATTTCTATTCTTAATTGTGAGTGGCCTTATGGTTATTGAATGACTGATAAGTGATGACTGTGGATGATATTAATGGAAGGCTGGGCTTTGATTTTAGAAATTTCTATTCTGAACAGTGAGTGGCCTCATTGTTATTGTATGAGTATGACTGATGAGTAACAAGTGTGGATGATATTAATGGAGCTGGGTTCCTTGCATCTATGACAGGTGTGTTGTGTCGACTGAAGTTTTAAAAAGGAATGGTACTGAATGGGAAAGAGCTACAAAATTGACAGGTGTCCAATTGAAGTTTCAGAAAGGTCATTAGTCTCTTTCTAGCTCTTTTTGGGCCCAAAAGGTCCTTACCTACATTATCATGAGCTGTGGACGGCATAAATTTATCAGTCCAAATAGCATCTCTTCCAAATGAGAACCCACCGCCTTCCTATAATGATACATTTTTCTCTTTACTCTCGGATCTCTCTCCAGCTAACTCAATAATATTTGCGCTTTAAAAGATGGTTATTTATTTATTTTTTATTTTAGATTCTTATCAACGGTTGATTTGCAGTTTGCCAATAAGTCGGTCAAGGAGGAATACCCTAATGAGGGGTAGGCCCACAGTGATGAGCCTATCATGTCGTATTTGTGGTTTGATGTAAAGTGGTGGGTAGAGCCGAATTAGGACAAAAGCATTTAGAAATGGCATCTAATATAAATAGGGTCCAAAATTGAATATTTGAATCTCAGATCAGTGGCCCTATCACTTTCCCTTTCCCCAAAACAATCTTCCACTGATTTTTTTTTTAATTTTTTTTACTTAAGAACTTGGACTCAATGGTACTTTTAACTGAGATTTTATTGTGCAAGTGCCCAAATTGGAGACACAAATCACCTTCTGATACTAGTACACCACGTGGGTTTTCACTTTACAAGAATTGCTAGATAAACTGAGCCTGACTAAGTGAATTGATATAAAAGTTCTTTTTTATTTTTTTAAATTAGTAAATAAAATTTATAGGTAATTGATTTTTAGGATGATCATTTTATCCAACCAGGCATTGCAACATATATGAAATTTAAAAATAAAATCAAACTAGAGTAAATATATTTTAAATGAATACGAAATAAAGATAGGGGAAGAACATTTTAAATGAATTTTGTTTTGTGACCCACATCGGCCCATCCTCATCTTCATCACAGGATAGGTATATATTTAATCCAAAAAACAGATACAAATATTAGAAAATCCCTCCCCTCTATTAATTTAGTTTTAAAATATATCTTTTACCATAATTTTACAGTGACTAAGTATAAATATTTATTACTAATGCATCATAACAATTCACTATTATTTTTCCTTTTTTAATATATGCAAAAAATAGTCTATCGGGAAAATTAATTATTTTGTTGACTCTTAGCTATGTCGTTTTAATTGCATTTAACTGTTAATCGTTAAATAAATTAATTTTTTACAAAATATTATATTCACCTTTGAAAATTAATTTAAATATTATATTACAAAATACTATAAAAATATCATTTGTTATTTTTACTCGTTAAAAACTAAAAGTAATGTTCAATTCTTTTAACTGTAATAATTTCAGATTTCCAACAACCAACATTACAATTAAAATTTAACTAAAAATATTGTCTTCACTAATTCAACCACCTCTTAATTTCATTTTCACGAAATAAAGTTTAACAATTTCAGCATTTGGCTCTCTTTTAATTTAATTTCTTTTTTTTTTTTTTTAAACTTCTATCAAGGTTTATTCGGTGAATAGAGTACACGTATGACAACTGGATTCGAATGTCCAAAGCAAACAATACCTGCACTCTAACAAGGGGACTGATCGATTGAGATCTGGAACTTAAATAGACAGAAACGGACTCAAAAAGTCAAATAACATTCCTTAATGGAGGGGTAGTTTAGTAAACAAATACGTGGTTAGAGAGTGGGATCCAGCAAAGGCGGGTAAAGCGGATGTCTCGGAGAGATTTCGGCGATGTTCTGTGTCTTTTCCTGCGACGATATATGATTTCCTATTCTGATTTGAGAGTCCCTTCTTTACTCAGTTGAGTACTTTACCATTTTATCCTTTCATATTTTCATTATTATTTTATAGGATAATTTTATAATCCCTGTAATTATTTTATTAATTATCAATTATTTCTTGGCTTAAACTCTTAAACGTGAAATTTCAACTTACAATGTTTTAATCTTAAAAATTAAAAAAGTAAACCTTAATCAAATAGCTCAATGGCAAAACACACTTGCAGAGTTAATCACCATAACTTAAGTTATAAGTTCGAACGCAAACTCTCCCTCAGTTTAGTTCATTTACTTCCGAGAGTGAGATGAGCAATGATTTGTCAGATTTGTGGAATTTAATTTTAATTATATATATTTAAAAATGATATGTTTTTCTATTAAAATTATAACTTTCAATGTTGGGTTGTACTTTTATTTAATGAGAAAGCTTCTTCTTACAGTATATTTTGTCCTTTGCTTTATTTCTTGTTTTTGAAGCATTGTAGTTATGGGTTGGACCCATAGTTTAAGCAATAGTTCTAAAACTAGTACAAGCTCTAAATAAAAAGATTGTTTTTGGTCTATTATATTATTTTGCTAGTTTCATCCAAATTCTGTTAGTGCCATACCATATTGCCTTTTATGTAGTCTACTCTTTATAGATTTTAGCAGGTGGATTAACTTCTACTCCTTCACTTTCAAAATGAAAGAAAAGAAAAGAAAAGAAAAATACCCCCATTGGTGCCCCACAAAATTGGAAATTTTTTAAGCAATTCACTGTTGAAATGTGGTCCATGTGATTGGGATTGCCTGTACTGTACTGATCTTTAGATCAAAAGGATCAACCTAGAAAATTCTTTCTCTATTTTTGGTGCACTTATCTATCCACAACATGTCAATTTTTTTATTTTGTTTTCTCTTGTTGTTCAAGGATTCTTGAAATTTCAGGCTTGGATTTCTTTTTTAACAAAAAAATTTCGTGTTCGAGTCTTAAAAACAAAAGAAAAAAATTTCTTTATATTTGGCGTTTTTAATGGTTCAGTGGACTTAGGACATCCAATGATTAAGAAAAAAGACAAGCTCTACTGTGGATGAGATTTTTGCGTCCTAAAAATCTTTATATTTCTTTATGAGAAAAAAAAGAAAAGAATATGCAAATTTGGGAGTCGTGGAGGCCATAATGGTCCAAAGGGGAAACAAATATGAATTCTGGACGGTACGCAGGGGCATCGTGTGGCATTAAAGGAGCCCGAGACTGACGGTGACGGACTTTAGCCGGTTAGCGACTTTTAACGTCTCTGTGGCCACTGGCAAGTGTCGGCCCATTCTTTTTTCGTATCCGTTCCCAATTTCGATGGAGCTATATGCTTTTGCTTTATCGCGTGATCCGAGTTTAGTTTATGCTCTGTTATTATTACGTGTTGTATTATGGTATTAGTGAAAGATGTGATTAGGAATAGATCTGAGCGGCTTGGCACTTGGCCGCAGTTTTCCATTCCGTGCTTCCACCTATAAACTGTGCATGCGAAAGACTCCTACTAAGAGATCCGTTCGAATTTCTTTTTTTTATTCATTAATATTTTAATTATTTTCATATTATTATTTTGTTAAAAGAAGGTCTTCTCTATGGAAGATTTTTTTTTAGTATGTACGAGATTTCCTTTGTTTCAGATTGGTCTTTTTCCAAGGAGATTTCATAGGTTAAACTCGTAATTTTATAAAGACTTTTTGCTGAAATGGACAGTAAAATTAGCTGATTTTAATAATTGTGCTATTCATACACGGAGCTTTTTAAATCAGCTTCCGTAAGCTTAATTATTATTAAAGACAATTTTTTCATTATTAAAAATCTCTTGATTTTTAAAACTCTTAGATATAAAATATCTTTAAATATTAAAGAGAAAGTATTTTACCACTTTATAAATCTATTTGAAGCAAATTCAGATTAGTCGAGTACCCAATGGTTAAGTTAAAACTAAAAAATTTTTTATTTTTGTAAAATTCATATTTTAGTATTTTATTCACAAATTATAATTAGAAAAATGTAACTTTAGTCAAAACCAATGTATTTAATTCATAAAAGGGTCATATTATTGAATTTTATGCAATTAAAATCAAATTTTATTTATTTTAAGAATGGAAGGTTAAAGTATTTAATTTTAGAAAATACCAAAATAAAATCAAAATTGAAGAGTTTTAATTATTTATCTTTTTAAGCGTTTTATCATCAAACCCAGTACGAACTCCACTAACAGTTTATAGTTGCACTGTATATATCCAATTTTCCATATCAAAAATCAAAATATCGCACGATATCACCAATCCATTTTAAACTTTCAAAAGCTCGGATCTCTCTCTGGTTTCTCTTTCTCCTCTCTATATTGGCTTCGAGCCACCTAAAAAGAAATTATTTCCTGTAAACGCACTACAGAAACAGAGACCCGCAACGCCAACATAAAATCAAAACCCGTCTTTTTTACTCTCTCTGCTCACTGCTTAGAAACAAACAAAGACCATAACACCGTACAAGTGCAAACTACTCTCTCTCTCATTTCTATATCAGAGAATTACTGTTTTCTCTTCTCTAATTTGCATGGCCATAAACAATGCTACTGCAATGAAGCCCAAGGCGGCCCACAATGTTAACGCCAATAATGGCACTGCTAGTGATGGCAGTGCCGACAGCAATTCTCCTAGTCCACCACCGTCGCCTCGCCGTAACCACCTTACAGGTATCCCTCAATGCCGTCGTCGGCTTCGGTCTAAACTTCAGTCTCACTTTCGCCGGGAGAATCTCACTGCCGGGATCTTTCTTCGGTGGAACACCCGTTACTTGGTGGTCTTGCCGTTGTTGTATATTTCTGGTTTGATTATGTGTGTGGGACCTTTCTCGGCCTTTTTGCTTCAGCCTAGTCTTCCAGGTGCTGTGTATCGTAGTCCCGAGCTGTTTGCGAAGCTTTGGCCTGATATTGCTGTTGATAATTCTACTGCAATTGAGGTTTTCTTTTTTTTTTTTTTTCATCTCTTAATTTTTGCTAATTTTCACTTCTTTTGTCTTATTTTCTGTTTGGTTGTTGAGAAAAAGTGGAAAAAAGAAAAAGGAAAAGAAGAACAAAATAGCTTATGGTTGTTGAATTATTATTGTATGGGACCGGAGTAAAAAGAAAAATTAAGAAGTTCGAGAAATTGAAAATGATGATTCTTCCTGAAGGAACTCAGTAGAATTAGTATCAAATGATTTTGTTTGAACTTTTATTTCTTTTTATACGTTCTCTTTTATCAGTTTTTGGTTTTTTGTTTTTTATAATTTGAGATTCTTGTTATTGTTGTACTTGGGGTTAATGCTCAGTTAAGCTAAACAGGCTTGCTAATTTGATCCTGAGTAATTGGATTGTAACTCTTTTTTTTAAAGAGGTCTCATTGTGTGTGATTGCTGCTTCATTTTGATACGTGGGTAAAGTGAATTACTGGTTTCTCTTATATATATTGCTATTTTCAAATTTTCCTTAATAAATTGTAATTGGCGAAGATGCCTTTTCTTTTTTTAGCTATCTTCTGTATGGAAGTTCACAAGGAGGTTGAAAGTACAGAGACCTTGTCCAAATTCAACTGCTAGGAACCATTTTGCTGCAAATAATGAAGGTAGACAATTTTTTTTTTTTTTTTTTTTTTCTGAGATGCTAGCGTAATGTTTGACTTTGTCTTGTTGGAAACAACTTAACCTAGGAACTACACCTACTTGCTAATGCATATCCTTCTGGGTTATTCAAGCAACAGAGTTCTAAACCCAAAGATTGATTAAAATAAATTGGAAAATGATAATAATATATCCCTTTTGGTCTGTCCTGCATGTAATAAGCAGTGGGTCTTATAATTCACTTCCCTTATCAGTCCCAAATGCTTATGAACATTGTTAATTGTGATGCATGATCTTCTCTATTAGGAGAGCTCGTGCTCATTGCTCCAGTTTTAGCAAAACTACATAGATTAAGTAAAATTGGAGCTTATGTTTGGCCATTGCATTGCAGAGGCAGCTGGCCTGAACGGTTACTTGATTGTTGAGGCAAATGGTGGCCTTAACCAACAGCGTTCTGCGGTATGTTGTAGCGTTGTTATTAACTTGCTGCAAGTTCTTATCTATCTTCTTTATCAGTTAGAGCACTAAATCATGCCAAGCATGTGATCTGTGATGCTATGATATCCACATGTTGTTCAATATTTGTTCCTGATATATTTTTAATGTTTTTCTTCAGATTTGCAATGCAGTTGCTTTAGCTGGACTGTTGAATGCTATACTAGTCATACCTCACTTTGAATTCAACCGTGTTTGGAGGGATCCAAGGTAAGACCAAGTTAGTTAACCTTGGAATTCGCTCTCTTGTTGGACATTACTCACACCCCCCTCCCCAAAAAAAAAAAAAAAAAAAAAAAAAAGAAACACTTGCATGTGCACCTGCAAAATGTGTGTGTGCATATGCATACTGGCATAAAACTGCACTGCTTACAGACTGCATCTCAGAATAGGAGGAAGTGCTTTAGTCATCACTGAACTTTAGTGCGGAGACCTGTGTTAAATTGTGTGCTAATTTGCATTGTGGCCTTACCAATAATTTTCTTTCATTTATGAATTTATATCTCATCCAAAATTTGCTCCCAAGTAAAACGATCTATCCTAATTTAATGCATAAGTCTTATGTGATTTATCTTGTAATGGAAGATTGCTATAGATAGTTTTCATCTTAAAATGCATTCAAGAAACTTTCAATATCTAATTGGTTATAGATAATCTTAATCGTGTTTATCAACATAGAAAATGAGTTGATTTCTTATTGACTCACATTTTAATGACATCCAAGAAACATGATGGTGTTTGAAAAGGAGAAAATAGAAAGTGATTCTCTTTCAATATTTTCATAAAAGTTGCGATGATTTTTAATCAGAGTTGCTTATTTTTCTATTCTTTTAAGTGGATGGTAAACTTATTTAAGGAATTGGTGTTTTGATATTGTTTGCAATAGCAGTAATGAATTATAGCTTTAGAAATACATATATTATCCTTATGGCTTTGGCCCTCCCTCCCCGAATACATTACCTCCCATTGAATACATTGGCAATGTACCACACAGGCGGTCCAACAAATTTATTTTTGCCGCACCAAAATATTTGATTAACCATTGGTGCCCATCAAACTAGCCTACTATCTGAAACCTTGCAAGAAATAATTTTTCCAAAGTGAATGCTTAAGCAAGTTATGAGTTTGACCCCTGCATAATTTTAATCATCATTATCATCTGTGGAAGTAATAAGCTATTATTAAGATTTATCTGCTGTGCAGTGATTTTGGAGACATATATGATATGGATCATTTTATAGCCACCCTTGAGGGATATGTGAAAGTGATTGAAGATCTACCTGATGAAGTGATGGCAAGATATGACTACAACATTTCTAATATTATAAACATCCGTGTCCAAGCATGGGCTTCTGCTAAATATTACCTGGGACAAGTTCATCCTCTACTTAGGGAGCATGGGTACGTGCAGGTGCATTTGTTTTTTTTCCATTTGCAATATCTCTCTCACTGAAACAGACTGGCGCCTTGTGATAAAGAATGGCAAACTGAGACAAGAAAGCATGCAATTGCTTAGAGGATTGCAATCTTCTACTTGCTTCTTTGTTCTAGATATCTTAATTCATTATATAACTACAATATCTAACCTAAATCTACAGAAATAGGTTTGTAGGTTGTTTCTAATTTGTGTTTTCTGAAAGCAGGGTTATCTGGATTGCCTCCTTTGCCAATTGCTACTTTGTTCTAGATCTTAATTCATTATATAACTACAATATCTAACCTAAATCTACAGAAATAAATTTCTAGGTTTTTTCTAATTTGTGTTTTCTGAAAGCAGGGTTATCCGGATTGCCCCCTTTGCCAATAGATTGGCAATGAGTGTCCCACCTCATATTCAATTGTTGAGGTGCATTGCTAATTATAAGGCATTGAGGTTCTCTTCTCCTATATCGACTCTCGCACATAAATTAGTAAATCGAATGATTGAAAAGAGCTCAAGGACTGGTGGAAAATATGTGTCCATCCACCTCCGTTTTGAAGAGGTACTCATATAACTTCTTGGCTTTTAAATAATCCTCCGTTCTTTAAAATTTTTAGGATCAACTTAACATATCTCTCATAACTTTCAGGATATGGTGGCCTTCTCTTGCTGTGTCTATGATGGAGGAGATGCTGAAAAGCGAAAAATGGATTCATTTAGGGAAACAGAGTGGAAGAGGAAATTCAAAAGAAAAGACCGTGTCATTTTACCTGGTCTTAATCGTATTGATGGAAAATGCCCTCTAACCCCCCTGGAGGTATCTCACACATGTGCGCAAATTGTCTTGTGTTTTGGATCCTTGGCATTTTGATTGAGCTTTTTTTAACAGCTCCGCCTTGGGCTATTCCAATTTTTGAATCAGTTGTTACAGGCTTTGCTGATAGCCTCAGCAGAAATTTTCTGTTGTCTTCAACTTTTTTTCGGTACCATTATTTATGCATTTCAAGTTGCTGCAAAATTGAAGAAGCATCAAATAGTCACACAGTACTTTGAAAGGGTTTTTGGTGGCGAACTCAAATAATTACGTTTGTATTTCGGTTTAGGTTTTTTAGTTTGTTTCTAAATACTTCTACTGTTCCAAAATGATGCATCTTGGTCTCTGATCTATGCTTTCGGGAGTGACTCGAGAACTTTTCTTTAAGCTGAATGCAACTTCATTTGCATTCTTGTGTTTGATTTTCCAGATGCATTATGCTCATTGGCATGACAAACTGAAACAGGGTGTTAAATGCACTTTTTTTTTTGGCTTGATTACACCCTGTTGGTTTTCTTGTCTGACCATCTGGTTTGGCCTATAATAACTCTTTTCCTTTCTTGATGTTTTTTCTGTCAGCATAGGTTGGGATGATGCTTCGTGGTATGGGGTTTGATAACAACACATCAATTTATTTGGCCTCGGGAAAAATTTACGAGGCAGAAAGGTATTTAGCTCCTTTGCTGCAGATGTTTCCCCTTCTTTATACCAAGGAGTCTCTTGCAACCCCAGATGAGCTTGCTCCTTTTGAGGTAGTTACTAGTTCTACACGTGATGTATTGTCGAGGCAGTCTCTTCGATCTATATTTTTGTAAATTGACTAGTTTTCATATAATATGTTTGAAGCATGAGCCACCTGATGGCTAATCCAGATAAGATCATTTCCACTATAAAACCATCGACTTCTGTTCTCTGCTTTCTCATAAAATTGGCTTCTTGAAAATATTAGAAAGTCATTGATCACGTGAGCAGCAAGTCAGTCATTCAATGTGGTGCGATAAAACTAATTATGGCATTAAACTAAATCCATCTATTAGACCAGTGAAATTGATTATTAGAAAAGAGTCCTGAATGTTGTTTGGAAATGATTCTTGTGAAACAATTTGAATTGAATTGGGACATTTGCAATTTTTGGGTATTAATTGAATCAATTAACAATTAAATATTCATAGACTGCTAGTTTTGTTTGTTTGTTTTTTCTCAGAATTACTCAGCTTAATGAATGAATCAAACATATGGTTACAATTTCCAGACTCAAATCAGCTCTTTTCTATTTGGTTGAGTGCTTTTTTTCCTCTTTATTGGTAGGGCTATTCTTCAAGGTTGGCAGCTTTGGATTATGCTGTATGCTTGTTTAGTGAGGTTTTTGTTACGAGTCAAGGTGGGAACTTCCCACATTTTTTGATGGGCCAACGGAGATTCATATTTGATGGGCATGCAAAGACCATTAGGCCTGACAAGCGCAGGCTTGTTGTCCTCCTGCAGGATATGGAAATAAGGTATTTTTCCTCTGCAATACATTATTTCTCTTCGTTATTGTACTGATTTTTTTGCAAGCATATATGCATATCATATAGAGTGTGAAAATTTAGGAATTGGAGTCTGATTCTAACTTCACAAGCTTCTGATGTTCTGACATCTGCGATAGCCTGAGAGTAATTCAATGGGAGATAGAATATATGGAGATGGCTTTTGGGATGTGGAGCACCACTAGAAGTATTATCCTTTTAGGCCAGTAGAAATTCTGAAATTAGTGGAAATCACATGTGAACACTACTGGAAACATATTTTTCTTTTTGCCAAGAAATAAGCCTAGTTTTTGATTGATTATGGACCTTATGGTAAAATTGTGCACGTTTTTTAAGATATGCTTGAAGGTAAATTAAAATCTGGAGTTTGGAGCCAGTTGTGTCTGTTCTTGGCCTTCCTTGAGTGCAAGGTTAGCTTAGAACTCTAGGATTAGTGAAGGACCAATGTGAAAAAATATTAGTCATTGATAACATAATTTCTACTCTTGATTCGCAGTTGGAAGACCTTCAAGGATCAGATGGGAGTGATGCTTACTGAAAGTGATCGCAAGGGAGTGATGGTACCTAGAGTCAGAAAAATCAACAGAAAAACTTCCATTTTTACATACCCTTTACCAGAATGCGGGTGTCTACTATCACACAACTCATCATTCAAATTAACACACACTACAAATATGCTCGAGTCCACAAGATAACCAACAAGATTTGTCCCCATGTTAGTATTTCTCCTGTACAGACAAGTCGTGCATTGATAGTATTGTGCAGCTTGATGTGGCCTGTTGCTGAAAAGCTTGAAGTCTTGCGAGCAAAAGCGGATGGTTTTGCAGTTACCATGGAGAGATTCAGGAATTCCAGTTTTGATAATGTAAGGAATTCTTCGTCTGGTGTTACTGTTTAACTTTCTGCAAAAATGCATCGAGCTCTTCAAAACATTGGTTAATTATATCTATATCTTGTTGTTTAAGTGTTGATTGAGTGCAAAAGGCAATTGTTTCTGAAGATTGACTTGCTAGCTCTGGTAAGGTGGGCCATATGAATACCGATTACTTTTTTCTTTTTACCTCCTATATAGACTCAGTACAGGTGTTAATTTTTTTTAAGTTTTATTTTTGTCAGAAAATAAATCCTAGCAGTCATTTCTGGAATGAGATCATTTGTTTGGCAGTGGGTAGAATGCTTCCATTCTTCTAGTTAAGAATTTTTCAGTTTCGTAATTAATGATTACTCCCCATTTCTGATTAACCATATAACATTGTTAAGATAAAAAGAATAAAGATATCTAAATCACATGCCTCGTTTATCCTTACTTTGACATTATTCCCAAATTAACCAATGAATACTTCTCCTATCAGCTTTTAAATTTTAACAGAAAAAATTCGTCATTTTTTGAAACTCACGGTAGATAGACGAAGGCAACATAGAACACTTATACGCTATATCAAGCTATTTCAATAAAATTTCTTTCCTGACCTAGCCTTCCGTTCCAAGTCTTAAGTCGTTTCCAAATTCTATCCTCCAAGAGTGAGATTACTGGGTCTCGGTGTAGATTGTCTGGGTCCAATGGAGGCCCATTTTAGTAACATGTAGAAGTTGTTTTTCTATCTCTTTCGGCCCATTCTTAATTTTCACAATGCCTATGGCAATTGATCATACCAGGCACACGGAAAATTATTTGCCCACACCGCCATAATAAACTTACAAATCAAATCAATAATAATAAAAATTTTTAAAATAATATTTTATTTTTATTTTTTAATATATAATTAGATATATATTTTAATAAAAAATTTTATTCTCGTTGATTTATTGGTTTGATGGATGAGCAAAACATGGCCTACTTTAGGTGAAGTTTTCCCCGATCATGGTCACATGTTCATTAAACCAAACATATCTTAATCTCATGGCCTCTCTTCGTAAACAGAAGACTGTACATTCAATAAACGAGGTCGTTGTGCGACCTGTTTATTGCAACTATGAGCTGTCGTTCGATGACCAAACGCATCCAAATCACTCGTCACGACCTTAAAATTCTAAGGAAAGACGCCTTTGAATTATGGATAGACGACAACGTGGGCTGAGATGCCAAAAATTTCTTCACGGGCTAATTGGAAATGGACTTGAAGCATATCGTGACGGCAATACGCCATTGTGGCCAAGTTCAAGCGCTCAGACACGGAAAATCGTTTCATTCTCGTCTGATAAAAACTGGGTATTCTCATAATGTATATATAGCCAGCAATTTGATATCAATGTACGTGCATTGCTCTTTTATACAGGATGCGCGTAGAGTGTTCGATGAAATGCCCCGTAAAAATATTGTTACTTGGACAGCAATGGTCTCTGCATATACCAGTAGTGGAAAACCTCATGAATGTATAAAACTTTATAAGCAAATGTTAGATTCTAATGCCCAGGTGCCTAATAGATTCATTTATTCTGTTATTTTGAAAGCGTGTGGTCTTGTGGGTGATATTGGACTGGGTAAAGTGATTCATAAGAGCATTTATAGAGAGAATTTACACAATGACATTATCTTAATGAATACCCTCTTGGATATGTATGTTAAATGTGGCAGTTTAGATGAAGCAAGGGAAGTTTTTTATGGGATTCTTCCGCATGCAAATTCTATTACATGGAATACTATTATTTCGGGATGTTGTAAGGAAGGGTTAATGGAAGAAGCAATGCATTTGTTTAATCAAATGCCAAAGCCAAATGCTGTTTCTTGGAATAGCATTATTGCTGGTTTTGTGGATAATAGGAGTTTATATGCATTGGAGTTTGTTTGTAAGATGCACCGCCAAGGGCTTAAACTAGATGATTTCACGTTTCCATGTGCTCTTAAATCATGTAGTTATGTTGGTTTCTTAGCAATGGGGGAACAGATTCACTGTTATGTTATAAAGTCAGGATTTGCATCTAGCTGCTTCACCATGTCAGCAATGGTTGATATGTATTCAAATTGCAATAAGTTAAGTGAAGCAATTAGGCTATTTAATCAGTACTCAGGTTGCAACGGTTCAATTTCTGATAGCTTGGCACTCTGGAATTCTATGCTTTCTGGGTATGTGGTCAATGGACAAAATAAGCAAGCTCTTGCTATGCTTTCAAAAATCCATCTTTCTGGTGCTTGTATAGATTCTTACACTTTCAGTGCTGCTTTGAAGGTCTGCATTAACCTGCTTGATTTAGGACTGGGTATTCAAGCACATGGTTTGGTTGTTATCAGTGGCTATGAGTTAGATCATGTTGTTGGAAGTGTCCTCATAGATTTCTATGCAAAACTTGGAAACATTAAGGATGCTTTTGGTCTTTTTCAAAGGCTTCCAAAGAAAGATATTGTAGCTTGGTCTGGTTTAATCATTGGCTGTACAAAGATGGGATTAAACTCTTTAGCTTTTTCACTCTTTAGAGATATGGTTAATCTGGATCTTGAAGTTGATCAATATGTTATTTCCAATGTTCTAAAAATCTGTTCAAGTTTAGCATCTCTAAGAAGTGGCAAACAGGTTCATGCTTTCTGTATTAAGAATGGGTTTGAAACTGAAGGAGTTACTGTTACAGCTTTAATCGACATGTACTCGAAATGTGGTGAAATTGAGGATGGCATAACTTTGTTTAATTCAATCCTTGACAGGGATGTTGTATGTTGGACAAGTGTCATTGTGGGTTGTGGGCAGAATGGAAGGGCAAAGGACGCTGTTGAATTTTACCGAAAGATGGTAGAGATAGGGTTAAAGCCAAATGAAGTCACTTTTTTAGGTGCCCTTGCTGCCTGCAGACATGCTGGTCTCATTGAAGAGGCATGGAACATATTTAAGTCAATGAAATTTGATCATGGATTTGAACCTCAAATAGGACATTATTACTGTATGATTGATCTTCTTGGCCAAGCTGGACGTTTCAAGGAGGCAGAGAAATTAATATCTGAGATGCCATTTATGCCTGACAAAACCATATGGAGCTCGTTGCTAGGGGCATGTGCCACTCATAGGAACAGCGAACTGATTAGTACCATTGAAAAAAGGCTTCTTGCTACTTCTTCAGATGATCCTTCAATTTATGTCATGCTTTCAAATGCTTATGCAACATTGGAAATGTGGGATAGTCTCAGCCAAGTAAGGGAAGCTGCTAGAAAATTGGGTATCAAAGAAGCTGGAACGAGCTGGATTGAGACTTCAAGTTAGGTGTATTCCCTGGCCCAAATGAATCTTGTACGGACTTCAACTTAAGTGGTTAAAAAATTCTTATTGCTATTTAGCTATCAATCACGGGTGCCAAGGGTGTTCATTTAAGCAACATTACCTGTAAGTAAAAACCTGTATCAAGTTGCTGAAAGCCAGGAGATGCAGACAAATCATAAGAGATCATGAATATTACAGGCAGACGTTCTCCATAAGAAAAGCTTTGGTGAAAAGCTTAAATATCTGCTAACAATTGCAGTATATAATTACAGGTATTCTGAATTGCACGCTTTGATGTATGGCACATGCACATCAAGGATAGCTACATGTTCTCATGCTTATATCTTTGATTTTGGTTATAAATTAATCTTTCTGTTTTATGTCTTTTTTCAAGTTTCCATTGTTTTTTAATTTGAACATATTTTCACCACTCAATGGTGTATCCGGCTGACTGTTCCAAGATACAGATAAAATTGTAAAGTCAAATTACGAGCAATTGGTAGAAGTAAAAAATGAAGAGCAAGAACATACATTTTTTATGCATGGAGGCAAGTAGTAAGGTTTCCTGAGATTCTGGAACCCATGAAAAGGACAGGAATGCAATCAATTTTTCCACCTTGACTCCATATTTGGATTGCTGTTATGTTATCTGGGCAGTTCATCTTTATGTAAGTAACATATTGATTGCAGACAGTACAATATAAGATGTAACCAGTCAACCTGTCTTGTTTTTACAGGAAAGGATTCTGAAGGCCACAAAAAAAAGAAGAAATGAGTAAACAATTAGAAGTGTCAATGGATTTAAAGGTTTGGGCTCCTCTCATTTTAATGACTGTTTTGCCGCGTCACACTTTTTGTACTTTCTTAACATTTGGGGCAATTTTGAAATAAGAGATGGCTGATAAAACATCTAAGGTTCAAACATGATTTATTGCATTTTAAAAAGTATCTGTAATGTAAATTGAAATATTACTACAATGTTCAACTAATGTTCCTCTCCAGTCATTCCAAGTGTTATAGTTGACTTTCTGTTAACATGTTTGGTCAAAATAGATTGCTAAATAGGAATTCATTTGAATTTAACGGAGCAATTTGATAATCTCGGCCAACTGAAATTGATCGAGCTTAGGTTGAGTGACAAAAACTTGCGTAAGCATTTAGGACTGATTTTCCCAATTTTGTCTAAACCTGATTACAGGATGGGCCTAACTAGTTCAATTTTTTTTAATTGGGCCTAAGTGCAGCCCGACCCGAAAAAATTTGAAATTTCTTGTCCGGGCCCTGTCTTTCCCAAATTCGAGAGTACCCATTGACTTTGCCAAGCTAGGCCCAAACCGGAAGTTTCATGAGATATTTACTCGCTCATTTATGACTTTTCGTGAGGTCTGAAAGCCTAAACTGTGCAAGTCAATAGGCCGAATACATGAAAATGCTCTTCGTATTTTAGACGTTTAACCGTGCCATATATTAAACTTTGCAGAAAATCTAATATATCCTCAGAACTTATAAAATTGTATTTCTCTTGTAAAATTAGATAAATTAAATAGTTTAAAAAAATGTAAAAGCCATTCTTTTGAAAATTGTATTTATCATATATATATATATATATATAAGATCAAATCTTTGCATATAAGAGATAAAATTCTAAAAATTGTTGTTATTAGTGTGAAGAAGGGAATAACATATACAAAATTGACAAGCTGAAGAGTATGATATATTCCCTGCTATGTTTGGCGTCGTTAAAGTTGCAAAATTTAGGATGATTTTATGTACTTAGCCCAAGTCAATATGAGCCTAAACGGCAAATGCATAGTAATGCTTGTGTACACGTATGAACAAGCATGTTATTCTGTAAATTGCGTTTGTCTATACATGCCCACTCCTTCGATCACATTTAATAATCATTTGCTTCAGACACAGACTTCCAAAAAGTTGATTAGATGAGATAAGACGGGATGGTCCTAAATAGTTAACCTGGTCCAGCCATTTGACCCTGACCTAACAGACATGAGCAAGCAACTCCAACATGGGTGGGTTCCAGCTGACCCAGAGACCATTTGTCACTGTTGATGGAAAGCTTCTATCCCTTGCTTTGTAAGGCATCCTTCTATGGCTGTAATAGTTGTCTGTCTTGTACGATCTTTTCAGTTTTCTCATTCTACGTTTCTTTCTTCTTCAATCATTTCACTATTTGTCTCTCTCTACTATTGCTTCCACATTATGAATCGTGCTCGTATTTCTTCTTTTCAGTGTTACAATTCTCTTTTTTATCTTTTTCAATGACTCTAAAGCCAAAAGCACAGCACAAAAGCTACACCCAACAGACATGGAAAAATTCCTCTAGGACCATTGTTGGGAATTTCTCAATAACACTATAACATGACTAATTGACAGTTAGATGTGTTTTTCACCTTATTGAGGCACTGAGTTTGACACAGTGGTGCATGGTTTCCAATACTTAAAAAGATATACTAAGTGGAATAGTTCCCTGAGAATGAAAAACGAAATTGATTTCCAATTTCAAAATCTTTCTAGAGATAGTAGAAGTAGTGGCTATTAAGTTTTTATTAAAGCCCATGCTTGGATGCTGACCCTTTATGTTAGGAAATCAAGAAAAATTAGAAATGATTAGGCAATGAGTACAAAACAAGGGTCAATTAATATTAGTAAATCTTGGATAGAAATGCAACAGAAATCAAGAACGCCCATGCGCGACCACTGTTGCAGGCTACAAAACAAGGTTGGATATAACATAGTGGCTTGGTTTGTGGTGCCTGAACACTAACTGTCTAGCCTTTGTGGCTCATAGTTAGATCATTTAGTTCCAGCTCATATTAATTGGGGAACAAACTCAGTACATCAGCTCAGAATTTTGATCTTGAGCAACTCCAGTGTTGCCATTAGGTAGTATAAGTCTATTTTATAACAAATCTTGCCATATCGGCGCTCCCAACTCCCAAGTACCCATTAGGCATATCCAGTCAAAAGATGGATCATTTGGGATATCATTTCGCGGTAGCAATTGCAAAGATCCTTTTTTTTCTTTCTTAATACTTATACTTAATAAATAACCAAAAAAAAAAGTGTCCAGTTCAATATTTATTTTTTGGACATATATATTACTTTTATTTATTTATAAAAAAAGATACAAATAAACAATACATGAAAACACAAAAATGTAAATAATTAAAATGATAGGTTATATGAATGTTATTGTGGAAGAAGGGTTTCGAATCTTAGATCTCCTTGCTAAAATAATTTCTAACTTGTGAATAAAAATTTAACCTCTATTCCAAGTTTCTGATTTCTATTGGTAAAGTTAAAAATAAATAAATGAAAGAACAGAAATTTATTACTACTATGCTGTGGTAAGTAGACAACAGGACATACACCCGATGTACAATTAATGCCTTCCATGGCATACAACTAAGATGCACCCCACCAATTTGTATTGTTAATTATTTTCTCACAATCCCCGACTGTGTTTTTGGCAAAGTTGCAATATTTCTTTCTGCTAGTGTTTCCTCACATAAAAACAAATAAATATAAACATCATCTAAGATTTTTCCAGGATAAAGTCGCAAAGCAGTCAAACAAAATGGGCAAGCAAGCATGAAAACACCCCCCCCCCCCCCCCCTCCCCCTTAAATAGTCACAAAGTACAAGCAATAAGCCACTCAATTAGACCCTACTACTAAAAACCTCCGTAGATAACAACAAAACAAGGCAAAATAGCCTTGGGATTAAACACATACAACTCATCCAAATTAGAGTAAACCCCCATAGCACCAGCTACAGAGTCATACTCCTCCATGTTACCTTCAATGCTCTTCTTAACTCTCCCAGCTATTACTCGGCAGACCAGCATCGCCCTCTTATCACTGTTATTGCCATTACTGTTCTCTAATATTGCAGCTTTGTCATGTGCTTTACCACTTGTTGCGGTTGTAAGAATCCCATGTCCATGGACACCTCCAGTAGTGGACTCTTTAAACCCATTTTTGATAATGCTACACACGTTACAGTGTGGAATTGAATTGCACAAATTTGATGAACCATTTAGGCCTAGTGAGCAGGCAAAGCTAGTGCAGTAAAACCTGAGGAGCTCATTCCCATCTGCTATGCAACGTGGGTGTTTCTTTTGGAGTTTGTTGGCTTTGGCTTTGATGGAGTCTCTGTACTCTTCAAATTTGGTGATGGTTCTTTGAGTGTTGTGGACCTTTAGGATTCTGTCTATTTGGCAAATTGGTGCTTCTTTCTTTAGCCAGCTTGATTGGAATATGATTTCCACTATGTTCTTGCTTGTGTCTTCTGGACCCAGTTCAGATACTGTGAAGTGTGATTCCAAAATCAGGAAGGTAAAAGAACTTGAATTGGTAATGATGCATTTTGTATGGACATATGTAATGGGTATATTGAAAGAAGTAGCCAAAAGTAGAAAACATCAATCAAAGCATAACAAAAATAATTAACCCATAATTTTGTTTTTATGGCCTCGAAAAGCATTATACCATGAACTGAAAATTGATGAAAAGTAAAACACCTATATTTGGTCCAACAAACAAATTATGAAATCCAAGTAGTAATGAAGTACAATTTTAATTAAGGAGAAATTGTAAAACTTGAAGGGAATAGTAAGTCACCTGCATGTCTAACTGTTTGATGAAGCTCCAGATTTTCAGGTTTTACAAAGATCTCACCACATTCAGGGCAAGAACAAATGCTACTTCTCAAAGAAGGGTCTCTAGTGAATCCAAGAACAGGATCCACCACCATTCTACACTCATAGCAGCCAGAGAATCTCCTGAATGGCATTCCTCTAAAAGACCCAGCATTGCTTAGAGAGGAGTTAGAAGATACAGAAAGTGAAGAATTTGTAGAGGAAAGAACCCCATTAATTTCATTTAGAGGAACCTTCATGGATCTACTTGAGGTATCACTATTATTACTAGTTAAACCCATTGAAGCCCTTTTTCTTTGAATATCAGGAGACGCTATTTCAGGCCTGTGCATGACCTTTGTGTTGCTACATAGTGAGCCTGAACACTTAATTTTCTTGCATTTCTTACTTGTTTCCTCCAGGGCTTGTTCTTGATTTTGATGATGTTTTTTCTCTTTCTTGTTCTGCTGCTGTTCTTGCTTTTGTGGTTGCTTTTGTTCCTGTTCCTGCTTCTGCTGTTGCGTTTGCAAGTCTTTACAGGTAAAAAGGCCTCTTACAGCTAACCAAGAAGATGGTTTTTCAGACTTTTGAGGGTGTTGGTTTTGGTTCTGCTTGATTTCTTTCATGGGTTTTTTTGAGGTTTTAGGTTTAGGTTGACCCATTGAAGAGTAAACTAGAATGGAGCTTAAGCCTTGAGCTTATAAAGAAATGGTGAATATTTGAGTTTTCTCCTCACATGCTCTAAACAACTGTGTACTGGAAGTTGCAGAGACGCTTTTGCTTTGTAAGGCGTTGTTATCTGGATTTGGAAGTTATAATGGTCTATTAATATGGACAAAATTTTATTTATATAATTAGATTTATTGTTATGTAGATAACAATGTCATGATGGGAATCTGACCGTTCAATAACATAAGAGATACTTGGATCAGTTGCAGAAGAAATCACTATGGGTCCCCCAGAATTAAACTATTAAATAGACTGTCTGCGTGTACCTAGTAAATTGCTTGAACATTGTCTGCCTTGTTCATAGTAGATTTTTTTAATTTTCTTTTTCAATTACGTCACTCTGTTTCTATTCATTGTTGATCAAGTTTTTTGTCTCCACGTGTTGCCTTTGTAAATATTTGAGGACTTGCTAAAACGGGTATGTGACTACGGCTGTTTTTGCAAACAGCTTTTTAAACAGTTTTTAGAATTAACTTTTTAAAAATTATGATATTTTTTTTAAAATTAATTTATATAACGTTTAAATTTTAGCATTTATTTGATAAATTTTGTTAAATAATTAACAACTAAATATTATTAAAATAATTAATAACTATTAAAATAATTAATTTTACCGAATGAATCCTAAAGCGTAAAAATGGATTAAATTAATTATTTTAATTTATATATAAAAATTTCAAATGTCTTGTACTGTGAAACGGGGAAGTAAACAGCAGCAGTGGAAGTACAGCGAAGTTTTTAAGAGGCAAGCAAATGGAATAGTTAAAACCATTTTTAACTTTCAGCACTTAAATGTTTGTTTGACAAATAAGGTATATAAATGTCACCATAGGGTCACGAATCAAAGCCATTGGTAGTAGAGTCTTTCACATGTGCATTTAATGTTGATGAAATCATCAAATTTCTTTTTTCTCAATTTTGTGTCCTTCTATAAGTTGAATGACACTCTGATGCTTCTAACCCTAGCTCTAGCTCTAGCCCTAGCCTTGTTGGCATCCTCAGGTGGATTTTTGGGCTTAAGATCCACACATCACCAACAAGAAGTTGCACACTGGTTACACCAGAATGACAATGGTTTTTCCTATAGGGAAAAGCTGCAGCCTGCATGATTCTTTTTGCCTCAAAATCATGCCAAACCCATATGCTTTGAAACAAAGCTTTTTACTTTAATAATACTAATAATTAGCTTCATTAAATCCAATCTCAAAACCTCATATTCACACATTTAATGGTCTGTCAACTCTTGCTTTTTACCTCTAACCAAACCCAATTTTTTAACTGGAAAAAACCATAGCTCTAGTAACCGTTAGGAAGGTGAGAATATTAGTACTACAGAAAAGCAATTTAGTTCAAATTAGGGATTTAATTTTCATCATCTAAAGCTAAAGATTAGAGCTTTAATAACATTTTGCTTTATGTTTAAAGTTTTTGTTTGTCGGAAGAAAACGCAAGTACAAGATGCTTTATATATTCTGCCTTTGGCATGGGAAAAGAGGTTTTGTTTTAGCAAGATTTAGTGTTAGATTGTTTAATTATATAAAAGTTGTACAAAATTGAGAAAAAAATAAAAATAAATAAAAAAAGATTGGCAGGTAGAGCCTCCATTTGAATTTTGAATACACTTTGATACAATAAAATAAGGGTTTTTTGCATTTCAAATTAAAAACAGAATCATTGAAAAGAATGAAAATTATAAATTTATATAGTCCACTAGGAAGCAGAATTAGTGGAGTCTGAACTCACACCAGTAGTTGCCCAGACATTTATGAAGCTATGGCCTTTGTGCATGGAGTTATAAATATGATGCTTAATAAGTAAACCCTAATTCTTCTACCACTTGTCACTTCCCACTTCCCAATGTTTATTCTGATGTTGTTAATTGTTAATATAAATCGAAAAATGCTAAGGAAATGATTATTAATTTAATTAAATTGATTAAAATTTTAGAAAATTGTAATTATAGCTAATGTGTTTAATACTTTCTATGTCTCAGGTTTTTCACAAGAATTAGGGAAAATGATATTTATAAATCCATTAACTACTTTTTAATCATCAAAAGACTTATATTTATGGCCAAATAGAGTATTTATTTTCTTTCTTAATAATTAATAATATCATTTGATATACTTACTGGGTGATTGCACGTGCATAAAGCAAGATGATGATCTTAAGTAAGCATTTGTATAATTACAGAATTATAAGTATGTTTAATTATTAAGACTTAATAAGAGGCAATGCTCAGCTTTTATAAACCTTTAACCAATCAAGACTTGCTCATGATCATATTGAATAAATAAATATATAGAAGACTGAAATGATTTGCTTCAACGAGAGGGTTGTAATTATGATCCTCAATTCCTCACTCATATTATGTCTACTTTACCCTTCTTCGAGCCTATTTTTGTTCCAAAGTTTATATATTTGTAGGGCGTTATGGAAAGTTAATTTTATATTTATGCATGTAAAATATTTTTAAAAATACATAAACAAAGTCATATATTTTGATAAAATATAAGGAAAAATGATAATTTTCTCATCATTTGAAGCCCACTCAGACTATGTGTTGATCCAGCATCTTAAATTCCGTTACGTTTTTGCAGTGTAAAGTGTAGTATAATTAACACATTCGATGCCCTTTATAATTATTTTAAACATTCATTTAGCTAATAGATTGTGCAGGAAATCTCTAATTTGGTATAGACGGTTTCATTTGTGAAATTCGTTTTACTTTTAAAAATTTGTATTTACAATTGGATTGTTTACTGCAAATTGATTTATTTCAAACTCGTCTCTTCAAAAAAAGAAAAAATCAAACGCGGGGCAAAGCCCGTGTACCTCCCTAATGAATCAGAATTTAATGCTATGGTAGCCCATATTTTTAAAGTAGGCCGAACACACAGGGGCCCGATTAAAGTTTAAAAAACTGGGCTTTTCAAAAAAATCCAAATCGCGAACGAGCCCAATTGCAGTCCATTAGATATGCCTAGAGCGCCAATAAACCATTTCAAATCTCAATCTGCGGTTGGCAAATTGGCAATTGCCACGGACCAGTGACCAGTGATGATTGATCAGTGAGTGTTGCTTCGCTCTCTTTCAATTCTCTCTCCTTCTCCATGGACTTCATCATTTTTTTTTTTTTCTCTGTTAGCTATTATTGAACCTCTCTCATACGGAAATGCCGTTAAGATCCGGCCATGGACGGGAAGGCTAACCTTCCGGTCCCAGCTGTTCCTCCGTCAAAGGATCTCGTCCATCCTATCAGCGCTGACACAACGTCGTCCTCTTCATCTTCTTTCTCTTCATCCTCTCCGCCGGACTTTCTCCGGCATGTTCAAGCCGCTTTCAAGCGCCACCGCCCCCTCGGTACACTTCGTATTTCTCTATTACTATGCGCATGTGCATGTATGATATGGTTTTCGTAGTTCGTTAGTATTTTTAATTTGTGTAATTAGGGTTTAATCGGCATGAACCAATTTTAGATTGCTAAAAGGGTGAAATAATGTTTCTTGTTGGCTTTTACTGTGATATGCTTAGATTAGATTTGCTAGGTTAGTGCATTTTTTGGATGATATTAGCTCAGAATTGTCAATTCAGATTGTGGACTACTACAAATTTTTGGTGGGGCGTGCTTTCTTTGTTTTTTTACCTTCTATAAAAAAAAAAAAACGCTATTGTGTGATTATGTTCAATTAAAAAGGTTAAGCTTGATTGTGTTGAATTATTTGCTGAAGAACTTCTGCAGGTTTGCATTTTGTTGATGTCTCCCATATAGGAACATGGATACTAAAGTTCTAATGATATTGTTAAAAGATAGGAACTCCTGTAAGGGTTGAATCAGAAATTTTGACTATACAAGGAATTTATTTATGTAAAAATGAAAATATTTCAAGCATCAAGTTTGGCTATTCAAGTACAAAGCTTGTTGACTACTCAACTGCCTTGTATGTTTGATAGGTACCATGCATAAAAATAGACTAATGCCAAAGCGGATGTTGGTTCCACAACGTGAAACATCTGAACCTGCAGTTTCTGATATGGGTCCTAGGATTGGTGTGAAGCAGTCTCAGGATGTCATTCCATTGAGCCAGGGTCATGCCACAAAAGATTCAATTATGCAACTGAAGAATTCAGTTCCTTTTGTTGGAGAAACTCAAGAAGATGCATCAATCACCCCTCCTTCCACTTTAGGCACCATCACAAAGACCTCGAATGAAAATTTCAAACCGTCTGATGTGCAGAGAGATCAATCTAAATATGTTATTGATTGTAAAGAGAATAATCCAATGCCCTTGTCACATGTTGAAGCTCATAATCTTGATGGCAAGAGAAAGGTCCAATTTTCAATGGAAAATAATGCCACTTCACATGGTAATCTGCTTTTCCCTATTATTTTGACGTTGTTGCTCAAAGTCAGCTTTGCTGTATGTTCCCCTTGTCCACGTTCTCTGTTAATTGCGGTTTTCTTTAAAAGTTTCTGATTTCTTGCTGATGGGAAATAATTCTTGAATGTGTCACTATGCTTTTGGTCTACTTTTTTGCCTTTGCCACCAACATGCAGGGGCCGATGATCAAATGGCCACTGGATTGGACGACTTATCTTCTTATATGGATTCACTTGCATTGACAGAAATGGAATGGGATGTCAGCAATCAAGTAGAGGCATTAACCACAGTCAATAATGAATTAAAGCGCCAGAATTTTCACAACATGGAATCTGAGATCAGTTTGAAGACTGATGGTGGAGTGCCTTTGTTGCCAAAAAGTACCATGGTTGTTCAGGACCAACTACATCAATTTAGGAACTTTTTAAGCCAGCCTGCTACCCAATCTTCAGTTGTTGGACAATCATGTGCAACCACAACATCTGTCCATTCTACATCAGCACCCATGCTTAACTCAACAACCTATTGCCATCGTTCACATCCAGAAACTGCTACTCATGTGGCAATTGAACCATCAGGTGATATTAATGTGAATTCTCAGCATATGAGTCAAAGAAATATTGAGCAGCTGTCTTATCCTTCATTAAAGGATATGAGCAGGATGCAGATTGACCAGACAACTACTGCAGCTCAAGCTACAACATCAACTACTGATGCCCAAATCAAAGAACATCACCTGACAAGGGAGAAACAGGGAAGTCTGGCCAACGAAACTGACACCGAAAAGAATCCTTCTTATGTTGGCAATTGCCCAACGAAAGAGAGGGGATTTGCAGGTGATGTTAATGATGTACAATCTCTGGATCCATTGCCCAAAAATGCATCTTCAGAAATGAAGCTGGAGACTTCTAGACCAGAAAGGCAAGAAAAAGTTACAAGTAGTAAAGGCGCATCAGTGCCTCGTAAAAAGAATTATGACCCTGACATGTTCTTTAAAGTTAATGGCAAGCTCTATCAAAGGCTTGGTAAAATAGGTAGTGGAGGAAGCAGTGAAGTTCACAAAGTCATTTCCTCAGACTGTACAATCTATGCACTCAAGAAAATCAAGCTCAAGGGCCGTGATTATGCAACTGCATATGGTTTTTGTCAGGAAATCGAGTATCTAAACAAATTGAAGGGAAAGAACAACATTATACAGTTAATAGACTATGAGGTACTCAATTGAAACTGAAAATGTTTTCTGTATTAATTAGGATGCACATAATTTATGCCAATTACGACTGCATGTAAAATCTTCCTATAAATCTCCTATTATGCTTTGATGAGAAACTTAAATTTTGCATAGCACCTAAAGGCTTTAGTATAGATCTATTTTATTTGGTGTATCTCTAATACTCTCTTTTGGTATTAGGTGACAGATAAAAGTTTGCTCCGTGAAGTCATGAATGGTTCCATGAGTAATAAAGATGGCAGGGTTAAGGATGATAGATATATATACATGGTCCTTGAATATGGGGAAATTGATTTGGCTCACATGCTGTCACAGAAATGGAAGGAAATAGATGGCACTGATCAGAGCATAGATGAGAATTGGCTCAGATTTTACTGGCAGGTCCTTTGAGTACACATTACTTTGTCTTGTAGTTGCTAATTATATTTGTCATTATGCCCGAAGGTTTTCTGTGAAAATTGTTTACTGTTTGATTCTGGTTAAAGCTGGCTAATTCATTTGAACTTTAAAAGTGGGAAACAACCTTCCATTTTCTTTTTTGTTTTCTACAGACACTAGTCTGACCAATAGAACTTGTGAGTGCATAAGTTGAATCAGTTCTTATGTTTAATGTGACCTAGATTATTGTTGTTTCATCTTCCTACTAGTTGTCTCTCTTTTCTCTATGTAATATTTGTTAATAGCTGAGTGTGTTAGGCTGCATAAAGAGAAATCTTTGCAGGTTACCAGTCATGGCATTGTCTTAATCTTATAGCACCAATTTCTAATGACCTAAATACACTTCAAAAAATTTTTTAGTTTTTAGACACAATGAATCTTGTGTACTGTCCAGAAATGAAAGATTGACATTTGGTTAAAAATTTTTGCAGCAAATACTTCAAGCTGTCAACACTATACATGAGGAGCGCATAGTGCACTCTGACTTGAAGCCAGCTAATTTTCTTCTTGTCAAAGGTTCTCTAAAGTTGATTGATTTTGGCATTGCCAAAGCCATAATGAGCGATACCACAAATATTCAAAGGGATTCACAGGTAAACTTCACTTTAGAAATATGATTGTCATCAGTTTGTGACCCTTTCTGGTGACTTGCCGGATCTTTGCTATTTGCCTATACTGCTGCTACATTCTTTTATATTTTTATGGGAGTAAGCATTGCAGTTAATAAGTACCAATATCTATATGTTTCAAATTTTCCATTGGAAGCCACAGTTGGATAACAAGCATAATGCATTTTGTTGATATTTAACGCCATCTACTGATTCCCAATGTGCAATCTCAGAATACTAGTGCCCGATGCTAAATTGCTAATGCTTTCGTCTTGCAGAAAGTAATGTATTCTTTATGTTTTTTTTTTTTGATCCAAGGACTCTGCTAAAACTTGCTGTTCTAAAAAATTATTGGAATTTGATTACATTTCTTCATATGAATTATGATTAGTCAGCATTACATGGTGGTCCATTGTGTAGTTTCTAATCAAAATTATTTTTGTTAATTAGTGTTGCATATTGAATATTAGTGGAAGTGATTGCTGAAGAAAATTTGAGTTAATATTATCTTTTTCAGAACATCAAATGCCTATCTATGGATTTATTATCATGAATTCTCATTCTCATTCTGATTTTTTTGTTAGTGTTATTAAAAAAAAACCATTAAAAGTTCTGCCTTGTTTGTTGATCTGGATTCATCGGCCAACAATTCTACTTGCTATGATTTTGTGCATTCGGTATATTGTTGCAAGAATGTTTCACTCATAAGTTTGCTTAGCTGTTCAAATTCTACGATGCAGGTAGGCACTCTGAGCTACATGTCTCCTGAGGCATTCTTGTGCAATGAGAGTGATGCAAATGGAAACACCATTAAGTGTGGTCGGCCTTCAGATATTTGGTCTCTTGGCTGTATACTTTATCAAATGGTATATGGTAGGACCCCATTTGCAGAGTACAAGACTTTCTGGGCAAAGTTCAAAGTTATAACAGATCCAAACCATGAAATAACTTATGGTCCAGTTTCAAATCCATGGCTTCTTGATCTTATGAAAAAATGTCTTGCCTGGGATCGAAATGAAAGATGGAGAATTCCTGAACTACTCAAACACCCTTTTCTCGTTCCCCCAGTCCCTCACCAATCATCCCTGCCTCAAGAGCAAGGCTTTATGCTGCTTCAACTCATTGCAGACGCTTGTGCTGATAACCAGGAAGCCTCTAAGATCTGTCGTCAGCTCCAACAACTACTTAAAGACCCAGTCACTACTCTAACATCTCGGTCATTATTAACATCACGAGACCAACAATGTAAGTTGCTCTCACAAATATGTGAACTTTCCTTACAATTGAGGGAGTATTTGTCAAAGCTGGAAAAAGACTAGAGAAATAGATTCATTTTCAGATGTAAAAATGTGTTCAAGTGTGAAGATCCTTTTTGCTCGAATGGAATTGTGGAAATTCTTCAATGCTATTCCATCAGTTTGTAATATGTAATCATTCCTGTTGTGTTATTGTGTTAGAATAGAACAAGGAATTATGCTAAGCTGTCCTATTTGGACGATGGGTAGAACCTTTCACAGATGTTGGAAACACAATTGCGGAAACTGTAGCAGAGACTACATTTTCAGCCTAAGTGGATTGATATTATCATTCAGTTCAATCGAAACTTTACAATTATGAGACTTTATTTGAATTATGGGTTCCTTTTTATGCTCATTTAGTTAACTTTCGAATTTAATACGTGTAAAAATTTGGACTTCGCAACAGGTAAAAATCTCCAAACAATTCTAAGAGTACTTGTAGGCTGTAGCTACACATTTTTTACACTTGCCGATTTTCATCCAACGCTTGATGTAAACTTGAATAATAGATCTTTCACAAATGCCAAATTCAAAATATTTCATTCATTTAAAAAAATCTTGCCCGACTAGATTCTAGTCCTAGAAGATGTGTAATCCATTTTTCCAAAAGCTATGCAAAGAATGTTGGTGGCGAGCTAGAGGCAAAGAATTTAACACCAAAAGCATCAGAAGTTATTTCAATGAAGTTGAGCAACCAATTCACGAGTAATACGTCACATGTGGAACTTAATTGCTATGGAAGTTACACAGGATAATTTCTTCTTTGTTGTAAGTTTTGCCTGTATTTATTTTTGGCAATTGTATTGATCTAGATGGGGTCTTTGCGTTATTTTGTCAACTCTATTTGAGCTGTATCAATTATGTAGATGGCCCCCATTTTAACTATAGAAAGTCAAGTCAAGAACCAACCCAACTGATAAAGGTGGCATTTTTATATGGTTGGGGCCAAATCCAATGCAATAGTAATGAAAATAAACACTTGATAGAGAGAAAGAGGCTCATTCTTCAACTAAAAAGAGTCAAGAACCAACCCAAGTGATAAAGTTGGCATTTTTATATGGTTAAAATGTCAAATATAAACACTTGCAAGTGAGAAAGAAAGGAGAGAACACTTTAGTGGTGAAGAGGCAGCGATCCATTTCTAGGGTCAGTAGAAACTCATAAGCCTTTATGTTGAAGGAAACCGTTCAATTCCTCCATACAGAGAAGAGAACAGGGAGTTGTCTTTGGTGATAATTGTTGAGTTTTCTCTGCGTCAATAGACCCAAACCAATCCAATAAAGCCAAATAACTTCAATCGGAATAGTCAAAAAGAGAGTTCGTTGAGTGACTACAACTGAACTCACATGAGTTGTTCTTTCTACATTGACTGCTGACTTTCTTAATTGGATTAAATTAGTTGTGAAACCAGAGTGAGAGACTCAATCTATCCTAATTGTCTCTTCTGGGTTTTCAAATTTCAGTTCTTGCAGACATTTTCAGTTGCTAGATATCCAGAACTATGCCTCAAATCTACTTCACTCGAAAATCAGATAATCGAACAGAAACATTTTTTGCGGAGACGACATTGAACAAAATAGGTAAGAGTTGTTCTGATTCACCTTATTTCATTTCAATGTATGAAAGTCTTCCTGATTATCTCATGTCCTGCTTAGACTATTGTGCTGTAGTTACCAAGAGATATCCTGTAGTGAAGGATAAAATAGTTCGGCTTTTATTGGCTGAATCTCTGATACCAGAAACAGAAGGGGAAATCATAGATAATACCGGAAAAAACTTTATTGAGGAGTTAATTGATCTAGGGGTGCTAGAAGAAAAAAACAGTTGGCATGAAATGAAAGTTCCTGAGCTATATAGCAAATTATGTCTTGTTGAGGTGGATGAAATGGAGTTTTTTGCTAGAGCTGTGAATTTACCTGTTCGGGCTGTAATAGAAGATGATGGGAAGGACATTCCTCCTGACTTCAAAACCCTTCAGATTCGTTCTCTGTTTTTGATTACTGCAGACAGACGTTCTTCTTCTTTTGCTTCTACTCAAGGCCTTTCTCCGGCATATGTGGCAACTATCTGCAAGTTGCAGCGTCTATTGGTTTTAGATTTGGATGGCAAGTTAGAGAGATTACCCGAAGAAGTGGGCGAGTTGGTCCACCTGAGATATTTGGGCTTGTCTTGGTCATATCTGGATGAACTTCCACACACATTAGGCAATCTTCAAAGCTTACAAACTCTTGATATAAGCGGCTGCGGACGGCTCATGAACGAGTTGCCGATGCAAGTCTTGAATATTCAACAGTTGAGACACCTCATAATGTCCAAGACCATCAACGATTGCGAAATTAGAGTTTCAAGTGGGATTAGAACATTGAAAAATCTTCATACTTTAGATGGTGTATATGCTGGAGGAGGCATTGCCAATGAACTGGGCTCATTAACCCAACTGCGACGACTTAGTGTTAGGCGTGTGTCTGAAGATCATGCCAGTGAACTATTTGCAGCGATTACAAAGATGGAAAATCTTGCTTCTTTGTCACTTCAAGCTGAGGGAGACCGTCGTTCATTTCTTCCAGAGTTGGAATCATTTTCCCCTCCAACTTTTATTCAAGATCTCAGATTTTTAGGTGGCCTTGTCGAAATTCCCATTTGGCTTGCTTCCATGGAAAATCTGACTATGTTATCTTTGTGGTATTCTAACCTATTAGAGAACCCTGGCCCTGCTCTTCAATATCTTCCCAAATTAAAGCTTCTTTGTATAGGTGATGCTTATAAAGTAAAGTGCATTGGCAAAGAGTTCTGTAAGGCAGGTGGATTTCGGAAGCTTGAAACTCTTGCATTTTTTTCGGAGCGTTCCCTCGTGGAGTGGACAGAGACGGTCAATGGAGCTTTTCCAAATTTAAGACATCTTGAATTTTACAACTGCATGAACTTGAGGTTTCTTCCTGAAGGCTTACAGAATATTTCTACTCTTGAAAAATTGATTTTATTTAATGCACATAAAGACCTTAGAAGGCGATTATTGGGTGAAGAGAATTACAAGATCAAGCATATTTCAGAAGTCAAGATTTGGCCAAGTTGATGCTTTGAGAAACTCAAATCTCAATGAGCCTCCAAACACTGGAGGTAATGTTCAAATTCTTATATTATCCAGTACCTTATTGATCCTACTGATAATGCTCTGGATTTATTTCCAAGAATTTTAAACTGGGTTGATGTAGCGTATAAAATGGTCATCTGCATTTTAATTGATGTTCTGAGTTTATTTCCAAGAACATTATACCCGCCAATTTCCATTGAATCATGTCAGAGCTCAAACTTGCAAAGAACAGAAAATGAAAAGAAAAAAACTAATCCAGAATAGTTGAGGCAAGCACTAATCAAAGCTACAAAACTAGTCAGTTTCATGTTGCGTTCTAAAATACTAGACACATACAAAATTACTTGCCCTCACTGGATAATGCATACAACTGAAAATTTCTACGAACTTGCTGCATTCTCATATGCTAGCCATATACAAAAAGGTAAAGTTAACAGAATCATTGTTTGCCATCACTGGACAACACAGAAATTGAACATTTCTAGGAACTTGCATGGTTAAGAAGTAGATATCACTTGATATCATTAGTTGTAAGTTTGAAAGACTCCCCAGCACGCGCTTGCTCCAATTTCAATAAGAGATCTTTTGTGAAAGGTGAATCTGTCCCATGAGTAATCTGCAAAATATCCAATGCTTTGGACAGTAACTCTATAGCAACCTGCGTGTTTCCATGATGCCTGTAAAAAAGTTTAAAACGCCAATCAGTCGCTAGCTCGCTCCAATTGTCCTTCATGAATAACATTATCTCATAACAATGCTTAGCGGTATTTGAAGGATAAGTAGTGTGCATATAAAATCATGAATGGACATTTCTTACAATACAATCCAATTACCCAAATGAGAGTACTTGGATTTTGTTCCAGATGTAAAATCATGAAAAAAAAAAATCTGATCCCAGATCCAAGTACTCAATGTTTCAGAAAAACAAGTATCTATCCAAACGGACCATAAGGGAATTATTGGTTGCCATTTCCCTGAAGTATACAATTGATAAAAAAAATTGGTCCCAGATAAATCCTTTAATGTATCTTGTGAGAAAATGAGATTGTCCTAAATAGCTAGCTTGAGCAAATAGAAGGAAATAAAAAATGGAAACATTAAGAATGCAAAGCGTCTAACCATTCAAGCTTCCCACAGGTATAATACTGCAGTCCAAGAGAAGGATGAAAGTCTGGACACACTTCTGCAAGGAAAAAAAAATGCATTTCAAGTTCAGGAGCACAATACTAAATATATTAACAAAATAATGTTAATCACACAAGTCTACCATTCACGAATATAGTTCTACCCTTAAATACTATCCTTTGCATTAACAGTATCCATTCGAAAACATGGCTGCTCCATGAAAAGAATGGCTGTGGGAATTCTAAAGAAACACAAGTGCCAGTATTATGATGAACTTGCAGGAAGAAATACACCTAAATGACTTCTTGATAAAACAAACAAAAATAATAATAATAATAAAATATAACTTTAAGGAAGTATATTGCATATTGTGAGCAAGGCTTTAACTTTAAGGAATCAAAATTTCGATTTGTAGTTCAATTTCACAACACAAACATAAATATAAGAAAACAACCAAAACAGTGAAACGAAAAGCTGCTAAATCAACATTAAACATTTTAAAAAATTTTGAATCCTTCAAAATTAAGAGTAGAAAGGGAAAACATTTATCAGTGCATCACTGTATAGAGAAAAGATGAAAAAATCACGTACTTTCAAACACAGGAATGGTCATTCTGCAATATTCAAGGGCTTTCTGCCATTCTCCTTCCTTCAACAGACCCTAAAAAAGGCACCAGATATTCATTTCTTTGTTTGACTGAACTCCAAAATCTTCTTATGTAAATTGCTGTATTTCAGTTCTAAACTGTTAATACATTTTAATCATCCACTAGCCAGTGGCCCTCCGACAGTAAGAACAGGGAAAAAGTGAAAGAGAGCTGGGTTCGAAGAAAGCTAAAGTTGAGTGAATGAAAATAGTAAAGCTATTTTTGACATTATGGGACACATTTCAATCTGATCTGAAACATAAAAAAAGGTTTCTAGACATTCTAAAGCCAATCCATAATAAGTTGTGGCTAAATATTGACAACCAATGCTATTTCTGCCCAGGTAAAGCTCAGGTACCAAGTAGAGAAATATAATTTGTGCTATAGAATCCATCTTAGGCTTAAAATAATGTTAAATGCGTTTTATTCAAGATTAAGCTCCAAGGCGTTCAAGATAAATAAGGAGGAGAAAAAGAATAATGCATCTCAAAGATTACCTTAATAAGTGCAATTCGAGTTTGCAACAAATAGGTCGAAGTAGAGACGAACACTTTCTTTTGTAGTATTTTCTCTATCATCATAAAAATAGAATAAGTTCGTTGGATATCTATATAGTGTCAAGAATCTTCCACAACCCTACCAGTATTAGATGACTACAATTCCTTAGTGAAAAATTATTTACATCTAAAATTTTAAATAAATCGAAAAAAAACTGTAGATTTCACAACACGAAATGAGCACATTTTGAAATGAAATTGCATGTGCCTACTGGAAAATAGAGAAGGATACTGCCAGACAATTTAGCCCTTTCAGCCTCTGCAATTAAGGAGTCTACCCTTCCTAACGTCTTCTTCTCATCCTTATTATTCCTAACAAGCCCACATTGTCGGCATTTGAAGTTTCCTTTAACTGCATTGCAAACATGGAAATATGTAATTATAGCTAGAGTCTTCCAAAGCCAGAGAATAGCATCACCTACCAGCCTCAAGGCGCAAGAAACCATTGCATTCTTCATCTTTGCATCGCATACCTTCTAGGTGTGTAACTTCCTGTTTTTTTATCATGATTATACCAACAAATCAATGCGAAATCAACATATTTAAACAACATAAGAATTGAACCATTTGAATAACTGAAAACTACATATTAGAGAATAATCAAGAAAATAAAATTCTTAAGAAAATAAGTCAACAATTACCAATTTAGTACAGAGGGAACATGTGCAGGTGAAGTGATATTTTTTCCGAAGATCTGCTTGCCGACTCACTACGTCCCATGCAGTATCTATGTAACTTATGAATACCTATTATTTTACACCAAATTAAAACAACAAAACCTAAGAATTGGCATGAAATTGGAATACCACAACAAATAACTTTGTATCTTCCAATGAGCACTTCAAAATAACAGGTAAAACATTATGATGACATTTTGAACCACTGACTGAGAAAACTTGATAAAATCTAATCAAGAAAACCGAAACTAGAAACATTTGAAGAGTAATTCTAAATCAAAAAGAAAATTATTTTGCACCACACTTACTTGCTTTGATTAGAGAGAGAACTAAGTAGTTTATTTCAGTTAAATAGAAGAACAAAATAGTAATTTCACTCTAACTACACTTATTTATCTTCCAAGAGCCATAGATGAGGAGGCGGATCCAGATTCACTTCTTCAATATAATATGTTTGGTATCTAATGCTTCTATAAGAAAATTTGAGTTTCATGCTTACAAGGAATTTTGTATGGCATGCATTGCTGTCAAAACAGGCACACTCCACAGAACTACGAAATATTCCACTCAGGTTATACCACAGGCTCTTTGGCTCGGATAATAATTTGGGCCACATCACTGCAAATTAAGTTGGGACTAACACACAGTATTATATTTCTCAGTGTACACTTGCCTCATGTCATGACAGTAATTACTCAATATCACACTAATAATGATGGATATTCTTCACTTGCCAATTAGATCATATTTCTTGTCACCAATTAAACTGGCCAAAAAATAATGGAGCTATATCATTACCTCAGTGCCTTTGGGTATAGGTTGCACAGCACGAATGACAGCCAACTGTCCCTCAAATACCAAAACAGCATTCGGCAAGCAGCTACAACAACACCATAAACCAATATGTTTTAAGTATTAAAGCAGAACACAAGGAAAATCAAAAACACAACTAAATCAATTACCTGTGATTAATAATAGCAATGGCAGGATACAACCCTTTTCCTAGTGGATTCAACTCAGTGTCACAAATTGTAAGCGCATTGCAACCAAGCTGCATTACAATGAGGACGATCAAATTTTAGACACAACTTTCAGAGTTCCGTTAATAAGAATTGATGATGGTCCAGTATCAAATTTATTAAAAATCTGGCTAGCTTAAAACGCTTTTATCAGACTCTGCAATCATGCAGAACTAAATGATGTCAGCCTCAATCAGAAACTGAGAAAAGGAATACCCTTCTTTTCTTTTCTAATCCCACATACACACAGGAGAACAAGTTTTTAAGCAGCAGTCAAATTATCTATTTGCTGCTTCTGCAATAAGATACTGTAGACTTTTCCTAGGAATTCTAAAAACAAAAAGGAGGTAACTCATTGAAGCTCTCATGGTGCAAAAAATGACTAATACATCAACTTTAAACTCATTTATTTGTAGACCTTGCAGAAGTTCAGAACTATCTCATTGATGTTGACGTCATGCAATTGAAGTATCCTCTTGACAATATCAGCCTTCCGTGCATACACAGCAAGTTTCATGATTTTGGAAGACATGTCTTTACAAGGAAGATAGTTAAGTATTCTATCAAATTAGAAATTATATCAAGCACATAGAATATAGAGAACAAAATGCAAGGATACGAGACACCAATGCCTCCATTTGACTATAGTTGTCTGTAGCAGTAGAAGGGATGATCTGGGAACAATACGAGTAGTCTATGTGTCACGTATATATGTAACTTAACACAAAAGCTCATAGAAATCTAAGAACTTGAAAGTATCCAAGGAGCAAAATGAGAAGGAAAATCATAAAGAATCAAATGCATCACCATAGATGGTCCTAAGAAGTAAGAAGCTTCATATGCATCTGCTTCTAAACATTTGAAAAGAAAATTGATTATTGCTTTAAGAAATATAACTAGAATACTGGATCCAGATATATTCTAGCCTAGTAAAATGATTATGAAATTAAGCTAGCTATCTAATCAACCAAAGCTGACAGGCAACTTCTTTTGTGCACATCAATGCCTAAACTTTCTTCCCACATGTCAAGTGAATTTATTTCCAAAAAAAGAATCCTTTTCTAGCTTTAAAAAACTGTTTTAGCATCAAATGTAAAGAACACATAATTGATCCCTAGAGATTATATGAAAATGAAAAACAAAATATTGTAGCAACAAAAAAGGTGTGATGCAGAGGGACTTTCTCGAGAACACAGGTGTGTGGTACTTTTTGATTCTTAGTCATAGAACTATTGATACTTGAGCATATCCATGGACACCCCAACCCCCAAACAATTTTATTTTTTCATTATGTAGGATATTCTAGCAAGTGAAAAAAGTCAAATAAATTAGAAAAAGTAAGAGTTTACTTTTTGATTTTGTAAGTCTCTTCGAAGAAATATTTTCACCATCAGGCGTATGGAAGGTGTAACAAACATGTGCCACTTCTTATCCAGCCTTGAGAGTGCGCGGCATTCGAGCCGGTGCATCTTCCAATCCAATTTCTGAAGTTCGTCGAAGCACATGTATTAGAAACAATACATTTCAGGAAAATTTCCAATTTTATCAAAGTCTTCTTTTCTGATCCTCATTTTCATGAGAATTTGATCCTGCCGAGACCCGATTAGCAGTTACAAATACTAAGAGATTGTGAAGCTAGTCTTCAGCAGGAATTGTAGTGAAGAAGAAAATGTTTATTAGAGGATAACAATGCCATTCATAAACCCAATTCATAACTGCATAAATGTGTACAAATTAGGCAGTTGTCTAATAGACCTTCCTAAATAGAACTTGGTCATTCATAGCATAACTTGGAAGTAATCAATATTCAACCAGCCTTGGTTGAAAGGCAACCGATACATTCTTTTAAAGCATGAAGGAAAAAAGAAAGATGTATGAAAATTATTTGATTACAGAGGGTATGAATAATATTCCCTGTTTCATACCTGGCAAGTGCTTCCACAATACCAGACAACCTGGCATGCCGAACACTTCATAAGATTGCTTGATTTGAAACATTTCTGGCAACGTGAATCAGAAAAGTACTTTTTCGGTACACAAACATAAGGCTCTTCTGATATGACGACTTCTCCTGTAATGGAGTATATTAAGTTACAAACTTGAATGCTTGCTTGTGCTTATGCATATGATATACCTTATAAGAAATCTATCAGCTAATATTCCTGATTACATCATACTAAGGCGCAAGCATATTTTAGCAAAACTTGTAGCCTTCCATCCAACAGATCAACCAATCTGAACCTACTTGAAAATAAAAAGCACACATTTCACAAATTCAAAATTGCTTTCAATTTCTGAAAACAAGAACTACAAATATATTATTATCTTCTAATTGCATTCCAGTTGCATCGAACAACATGATTTATTACTACTATTGAAGCTGCCGAGCCGTAAGGCTATTCTTAACTAATCTAATATCCTTCCCATCAAACAGAATGCCATTATTCACCATATACGAGTAAGATATTTTCGTAAGGTAAACTACCTGGGTAGCAAACCCACCATATATTCTAAAACCATAACAATTTTTGAATTTGTACGAGCAAGCAGTCAAAATTGTAACTCGCTCAAACTTCAAGCTTATCCTAGGGCTAGGTGCCAAGGAAATATCTTCCTTATAGAAATCTTCCGGCCATTGTTTTAACCAAACCAAAAAAGCTGAATTTGGGTCTGCACAAAATGGACAATTGTAGAACCCTATGAACAGTCCCCACCAAAACCAAGAAATAATCACAAAGAGGTAACGATGATACGAAGTGACGTTATATGCAGAGAGGTGCCCTAAAACCAGAAAGAAAGAGTTTGGACTTGCAAAGTAAAAACAATGCAAATATCAAAGTCAATATTTTTACGACAAAGGTACTCCTTTTTACTTTTCAGGGAACGAAAAATAATGGGTTCCATCCATTTCTAACCTTCTAGCTCAGTTTTCCTCATACTTCCACTACAAGAAGTTAAGAACCCACCCAAATGACAATGTTGATATTTTTTAATGGGTAAGGGCGTAAGGCCAAATCCAACAAAATAGAAATGAAAATAAACACTTGACGGAGAGAAGAGCTCATTCTTTAACTACACGAAGTCAAGCACCCAAACATATGATAAAGTTGGTATCTTTATATGGGTAAGACCAAACCTAACACAACAGTAAATGAATATGAAGTTACGAACACTTCACAAAAAGAAAGCGATCATGCTTGAACCAAAAAGAGCCAAGAAGAAACCAAAATAATAAAGTTGATACTTTTACATGGGTAATGCAAATCTCAAGTAAGAACACAATAGTAATATATAACTAAAAACTTGCAAGAAACAAAGAAACAAAGAGACCTGGAGAGAAATCTTTAGTGGTGAAAAGGCAGCGACCTTTTATAGGATCAGTAGTAACACTTAAGCCTTTATCTTCAAGAAAACCTTTCAATTCCTCCATGAATAAAAAGTTGAGAGCACAGAGAGTTGTTGGTTCGTGTTTTGTGTTCCCTGCGTTGATGTAAATGAGTGCATTCTACGTTAATGGTGAGCGGTATGACGTCACGTCATTGTTACCTTAACTTCTCTTTGCTTTCATTCTTTTATCACCGTTGATCTAACATCATCTACGGATGTTAATGCGTCAATTGTCGTTGACCGTTCTTTTTATGGACGAGTTTTTCATAAGTGGTGTATACTCTGTTCATACACCAAACCAAACTAATACTTATTAGCACAATTTAAAAAATTATTTATTCTTTACTGCTATTTTATCATCTTTTTTCTTTTTCCTTTCAACAAAAGGATACCAATAGACTCACTCGTTCATATTTAATGGGTTTGGTGACACTAACGAGCATTCAGTTTGGCCAAATCCGTAGAATGATCGATTTGATTAGAAATGTCTGCATTTGATTTGAACCGATAAAATTATAATTTTAAGTACTCGGTTTGAAATAAATCTAAATGCATTATCCAAATTACCAATGCAAAAGAACAATTACTAAAAAATAGAAAGAATCATTTCTCGTATTTTATTGGGCTATTTTGATTTGTCAAATCCAATTTTTATTTTGGCTAGATATAAAAATTAAATCAGCCAAATTAGATTTTTTATTCAATATGATTCAATTAATTCTTTATTCAGTTTGATTGATTCAATTCGATTACAAATTTTTCTAAAAAACCGGTTGAATGTTGATTCACACTGAAACAATATAAGCAATTCTTTTCTCTTTATTATTTTTTTTCTACATGAACTTTTATTTTATTTTTAAGAGGAAACATAATCGTGTTATTTTTATTAATTTTAATATAATAAATTAGAATTTCACTTTCTGTGAACTAATTATTTACAACAAACGCAAATAATTTAAATGATCAAATCCATTGAAATAACATATGTATTATCAATCAACTCTAAAAGACAAAAATACAATCATCTATTTAAAACATTCTGCAAAAATTGTACATTTATCCAAATAAAATAAAAATATTAATAACAAAACAAATATCCCATCAAACGAAAAGATCACAAACTCTGCATAAGAGAATATAAAAAAATGAAATGGTCTATGCCACAAAGGCATAAATATGTAATTTATTTAATAAAAAATATAAAAAATTATATATTAGAAAAAAGAGAAATAGGAAGGAGGAGCAGTCACAAAACGCAATAATCAACCCCTCTGAGTTTCTACATGTTTTATTTTTGTATTTTGATGGGAAAAAAGAAAGAAAGAAAGAAAGAAAGAAAATTTTTATGAAAAAGAAGGAGAAAAGGGAGAGGAGCTAGAGATTTTGTTTTGCAACCTTCTGCTTCTTCAATTTACCTGTATCTTACTCGAGTTAAAGACGGGCCTTTTAATCAAATGAATCGAACGACACGACCTGTGGATCGTTGCATTTCCACTTACTAACACAGCCAATTAGTCAAAGATCATGCTATTGCTGTCTATGGGATTTGACGATGCGCTTCGTCATTTTTATGGGCTTTTAAGCCCAAATATCTGAATGGCGTGAACGGCATTCTAATAGTTCGGGTTTGGGCTTCTACTTTGATAAACATATTTTAATCAGCGGAATGAGTAATGTCCCAAAGAGTTAAATTGAGCAGTCCAAAAGAAAATAGAAAATACTCGATAATATTATTAGTGAAATACTGAGCCTCGAGTTCTTGTAAGTACCCATTTGGCAATCCAAGAGAACGAAATATATAAGCTTTAATAGGAATTATATCATAAGAAAAAGAACATTGTAAAGACACCCACATGCCATCCCCGTTTAGAACAGATTTGAACCCCTCAAAAGTTAGAAGTGGTAAATAACTTAAAATTCAACATAACAAAATCAAATTTTACTCTTATATATTGCAAATTCATTTATATCAAACAAAGAGTAAAATAGCCAAATCTACAAAATAGTGGAATACAGAAGCTTCGTTGATTATAGCTGATAATAATTACAACAAGGACTTTGCTACTCATCATCTTTAGATGAAAGTTTGTAAGAAGCTTCAGCACGTGCTTCTTCCAACTTCATTATAAGCTCCTTCATGAAGGGTGAATTTGTGCCATGAGTAATTCTTAGTATATCAACTGCCTTGGTCAGTGATCTGATAGCATCCTCCGTTTCCCCAAGCAACCTTTAACATCAAGAACCAACAGCTAGTTTATTTTAATAATTGATTGGTGTTCTAAGTGATTGGAAAAGCATCCTTAAAGTTGTAATGGAAGAGAAAATGAAAAGCAACAAGAGAGCAGGTAATGGAAATAAATCTCGACAGGAAAAGAAAAAGCCTAACCACTCAAGTTTTCCACTGGTATAATATTGTAATCCAAGCAAGGGATGAAAATGTGGATATACTCCTGCAAAAGAAACAGAGAGTTCATAAGACATAAGATATGGTTTGTTGATTGATGATGGTTCAAACATGTGAAGTAAAGGATGTAAATTGGATATGGAAGGAATATTGACGTGGTTAGATAAAAACTTTTGAAACACTGAATAGCGATTTGAAGAACTATTGAATTGTAGTTGGTATACTGATCAAATCTATCTAAGAAAGCAGCTTTTAATAGCATTTCAAGACTGTCAGGGATTTCTTTCTCTCTTAAAAGCTTGATTCTTAAGGCCTCAAGGAATGTCTCTCCGTAACAGGCTAAAACCTTCTCTCTAGGTCAGTAAAGGCCTCAAAATAAAAATAGTAGGGTTTCAGGCATCCCATATACAGGATATGGAGCATGGCATACTTTGATACACAGGAATGGTCAATTTGCAATATGAGAGAGCCTCTCTCCAGTCTTCCAGCTCCATCAACATCTGGAAAAAGCCAAATATTCCTCCATCAGGCATATAATAATGCTTATTGTATATTGCTACAAAGGTGGAGTTCTATATTACAAAAATTTGTCCCCGAGTAAGAGAAAAAATATTAATGAAGAAAAAGGCAATCAAAGTTCTACCTTTAGAAGCTTTTCTCGAGTTTGCATCAAGCTAATTGAAAAGGGATGGCATAATTTCCTTTGAAGTTTCTCGACAGTCTTATACATAGAAATGGCTTCCTGCAGATCTATGCTCAGTTAAGGAAAAAATATGTTTATATTTTAAAAAGTGGATAGCTGATGTTCATTTGTGATTCGAAGTTGCCAAAAAGACATTTGATTAAGATGAAAAAAGAAAGATACAGACCTATGTGAGGGAATGGACAAAGAGGTTAATGGTGCTCACTTCTCAACAGAAACAGCAGAAAAGGATACTGCCAGAAGATACAGACTTCGAAGCCTTGTCTGAAGTTGCTCGAATTTCAGCTGCTATCTTTTTTACTTCTTCCTTGCTCCTATGTAGGCCACACTGTTGGCATGCAAAACCTTTGTCATCTGCATATTTAAAAACAAAATGAAAAGGCTGCATACATCATATGCTTGTCCTGACTAGAACCTAATCACAAACCAGAATCACGAAGCAGAAAACCAATGCATCTATCATCTTTGCATCTGTAACCTTCCAAAATTGCACTTTCTCGGACATCATCTTGTTGACCCTTGGATGGAATATGAGCATTGTCAACTAGCAATTATTAAAAAAACATATGCAGGTACATGAATACAAATGCATGTACAAATATCATTCTTGTTAGGGCTCTTTCTTTACATTCAATTTATATGATGAATCCTTAAAAATCATGTAACCTACAAATCAAGTGAATTTAACATATCTTTTAACAGCGATTACGATTTCCAATAGCAACACAAAAGCAAAAGACAAATAACCAAGTGCTCAAAGTTTCACTTTCTGTTAATTTCAGCTGTAAGAAGAAGAAACCAGCAGGAAAATGGAGTCACTTTTTACAGCACAAGAAGGTTGAGTGAAAACAGAACTAAGTAATATTATCTGAAAAAACATAAATCCTTAAGAAATTGCACTTTTAGAGTACAGCAACAAAAAAGATCAACAAAAAAGAAATTCTTATTGAATTTAACAACGAAATACCACTTTAATGCACTGGGAACATGTGCAAGTGAAAAAATACTGTTGTTTGAGAGCTTTTTGCCGTGTCATAGTGCTTCCAGCAGTTTCTATGTAACTTATCACCACCTAACACAAAATAAACCAAAAAAATTACATATAGAATTGACATGAAGACGTGAACATTTAAGTAAACATTGCACATTCATGCAATATTGCAACCCTAGAGAAGTCTCAAACAACTTGAATTTTCAATGCACAAGGAATTCCGATTCAAGTTGGTTGAATATTGCGAACACTCAAAAAAAGTGAGACAAAAATGAAACATAATATATGTCATAACGTACTATTGCCAATAGCCTCACATAATGATACAAATGTTCGCAGGATGAAAAGATTGCCAACATGCAGAAATGAAATTATGCATGACAGCAAAGCAATGCTATTATACTTCCTCATGAACATAAGCAAGTATATAGTTTAAACATAAACAAGCCTCATGAACATAATGAGCTCTTCAAAGAACAAGTTCAAATATCAGAATATATTAAATTATGCTTGAATTCGAAGTGAGGCAAATTTGGCTTACTTTTGACCCTTCAAACCCTATTTTATGTTTAAGTCCCAAAACAACTAGTCAAATATAGATTGGATCCAACAGAATTTTATAAACCAAGGTACTCTGTAACTTCAAGTTCATAGTTATCCGCTCAATGTTTACCATAGATTCTTAAATTAATTCTACTTTATGTTTTAATCCTAATTGGTCTAGCAGTCAAAAATATCGTAATCACCTATCAGAATTTCAAGGTCTTATATTCCTTTACACTATATTCATAATGCCATCAAATTACAGGAAGTTTTGTTTTGTAAAAAATCCTTAAGTGTTTAGCTTTCTTGTGGATTGCATAATGTAATTGACACAAACAGAACTTTGAATTTGATGCCTAAGGAGGCCAAAGAGTGAAAATTTAGAATTTCAAAAAATTCTTGACTTGCAATTTAATGTAAAATCTGTATCAAATTGCCATCCTTTCAACCTTCCGATAATGTGAACAGTAAAATCTGCACTTCTTCAGATAATTTGCAAAACATAATAACCAAGAAAGAAAAAACATGCTTACCTCAGCACCTTTTGGTATATGTTGTACAGCACGTACCACGGCCAGCCTTCCCTCAAATACTAAAACAGCATTGGGCAAACAGCTACCGCACCAGAACCATTGAGCAAACCAAAAGAAGAGTAAACAACCAAATAAACATTCCACTAAGATAGTTACCTGTGGTTAATAATGGAAACAACAGGATATAAACCTGTGCCCAAAGGTCTCAGTTCACTATCACAAATGGTATGGGCATTGCACGCAAGCTGCATTTGAATAAAGAGAATAAGATGTAAGTACTATAGTCATAAAAGTAATCGTACTTAGTGAGATTTTCCTCATGCGCCAATGAGGCTTTTCGTCAAACTAAAAAGTAATTAATAATGAAAAAGCAGTTGCACAACAGTAAAATTCTATATCACTACTAATGCAAGCCCCCTGCTTAAATGCATAAATATCTACTGAGTGACCATTGAGTTAAAAATGCAAATTAGAGACATTCTTTTAGTTCTAAATAAATGATTCAATTGTCACTCAAGATTTCCCCTCTGTTTTGCTTAAGAGAAGATTACGAGACAGGGATATCAGACCACCAAATTGTTGCTTTATGTGAAACACTAGAGCTTACTCCAAGCATCTTTATCTACCAAAACATAACAGTAGTACTAGAGCCAGAAACAATTGAAGTTGCTATAACTGATAATGACTAACTACAATGAATTAAGATGGGAACCTTGGAAAAATTCTCTGCAATTTCTTTTATGTTAATATCAGGCCACTGAAGAATCAAGTTGACAAGGTTGGCCATCTGTGCATATAGCAACAATTGCTTCTCATCAATGTCTTTCATGTCTTTCCAAAATAGAAGGTTAAACAAAACAAACCAAACCAAATTGTGCAATTTCAATACTACCAGAAAGCTATACATCAAGCAGATCAAACCAAAAGCGCAAGTTAGAAAGGATACGAGCCACCAACATCTCCACTAAATTATAATTATCCGTAGCAGTAGCAGAGAGAGTCTGCATTAAAAAGAATCAAGCATATTAAGACTTGACAAAGAATATTGAAATCCCTTGAACCACTATTGAGCAGAACTTTATTAATGAATGAGAAAAGGAACATATTAGGGTAACTGACAGCTTAGCAAATAACAAACTGATTACCTTATTATTCTGCAATTTTCTTCGAAGGTAAAGTTTCACCATCAAACGTATAGAAGGTGTAACAGACTTCCGTCTATCCTTATCAAGTTTTGAAAGCACTTCACACTCAAGACGATGCAACTTCCACTCTAATTTCTGAAAAATTATACAAAATCCCGTAAATGATTCTTAATCCTCCCATCTTTGAATTCTCCTTTGGATAGTACATTTTGGAGCCAGGAGACTAATAAGCGGAGGGAATAAAGAAAAGAAAAGTAAAATCCAGGAAAATCATCCACACACCTGACATTTGCTTCCACAGTACCAAACAACTTGACAGGCAGAACATTTCTTGAGGTTAACTGAAGTGAAACATCCATCACACCGTGACTCATTTGACGAGTTATTTGGTACACAGACATAAGGCTCTTGGCTTATAATCACTTCTCCTGCAATGTAAAAAAAAAAAAAAAACGAAATTGAAATCCAATAATAAAACCTGAGTTCGCTGAATCATAAATTAGCTAAAAAAATGACCTGGATAGAAATCCTTGGTAGTGAAGAGACAACGTCCTTTCTCTGGTAGATTATGAACAGTTAAACCCCAACCTTGAAGAGCCTCCTGCAACTCGTCCATGGACACGCACACTGTCTGCTGCCTCCAGAATGTTCAAAATATTAAATTTCCACCGTCATAAGGCAGCAAAAATTAACAATTTAGGGTCACATCACTTTGTATACTTACACCACTGCAGGCGCTGATTAAACCGATAGATGCATATGACGTGTCCGATGCTTTAAATCTACGGCTCTAAAACCCTCTGTAATAATAATTCTGAGCAACCGCTGTGCCAATAGCTCATATTGGTTCCTTCGTCGTCCTACAGGTATTACAAAAGATTAAAGACGTCGTTTCTCGGCAAACGTCTCTGGCAGATGCCACTCACGAGTTGCGTGAAGTTTACCTCTCTATCGCTTCGTTCTCTATACAAGCTCGTACCTGCAACCGCAACCTACAAAAGGAGTTTCGTTTTGTATCGATCAGTAGCTGCGATGGATAGCAGTCATTGTAGTTGTACACTGGTGTTATCTGGAAAGTCGTCTGCAGAGAAGGAGATCGCTCAATCTCTAAAGAAAAATGGCGCTCTTAAACTCCCTGATAACACCGAAGTTTCAATGCTCATGGAATCGGAGATATCTAAGCCAGAAAAAGAAGAGAATTTCAATTTAGAGCTGTTCTTCAATTCACTTTCCACTGCTGGATTCGGTAGGTTTCTCATTTGGTCTCCGCGGTTAACTTCAACTCATGACGTCGTCTCGCAGTAAGCATCAGCGATTGAAATTGAAACTTTACCTACTGTTTTTTGTTTGTAGAAGTGAATGTTCAATTATGTTTTGTCATTTCTCAGCAATTTCTGTGAGCTTCCCGTTGGCGCAGTCTGTGTTGCTGATGTTCAATATAAAGGACGAGGTTTGGTATTTCATATGTGCAGTCAATCATTTGGAGGTTTTACATGTTTTTGTAGTTTATGGTTTTTGTTGATTGATTGCTTTAGGTCGGTCCAAGAATGTGTGGGAATCTCCACCGGGTTGCTTGTTGTTTTCATTTACTGTTCAAATGGAGGATGGGCGAGTTGTGCCTTTGTTGCAATATGTGGTGTCTCTTGCTGTTACGGAGGCAATAAAAGATGTTTGTCACAAGAATGTAAGTAGTTCTCATTGATGGATAGGTATTTACTGAGTTACAGAAAGAGTAGATGGAATGCAAGGCTGCTCTTAAAATTGATATGACCTTTGATAACATTTTTTGGTGTCTCTTTAGAGATTCTTGTTAAGTAAGGAAGACGGTGACTTAGGTTAGCAGATTTGGTTAAGTTGTGTTCTGAGTATTTGGTCTTAGAGACTGAAGTTGTTGGGAACTCGTTAAACCAATGTATAATGAAAGGCTTTAAACAAGACTGTTATATTGAAGAAGTGACTATTCTGTAGTATGGTATCATCGTTTATTAAGGTCCTAAAAGTTAATGGAACTTTTTTATCACGAGTAAATTAGTCTCTAATTAAAATTTGAATGGAAGAGATTTACTAAAATTTCAAGATACTTTTAAGATATGAATTATGAACGCGCCAAAGGCAAATCACAGAGACTAAAATTTCAGACTTTCTTATTGACAGTGGGCGAAAGATTAAATTCATTGTTTGCTTTTGGCAACTTGACCTGCTGGTGCTGTGCATGATACTTTAGTTGTAAATGTTTCAGTCAATGTATGAATTTTTTAAGACATTGATATGCTGATTTTGGCACTATCGTCTATTTCAGGGCTTACCATTTCTTGATGTTAAAATAAAATGGCCAAATGATCTTTACTTAAATGGCCTTAAAGTTGGTGGCATCCTATGCACTTCAACATATAAATCAAAGAAGTTCAATGTTAGTGCTGGTAAATAGATTATCTTTTCTGTTGTTCTAAGCGCCCATGCTTTGTACACACTTAGTGGGCTATAGGCAGTCCAAAATTTATTCTGTGCACAAGAGGCAAGTATTTACATTCTTGTTCATGGTAGCAGTGGTCATCGTTACCCTTTCTTGCAGGTGTAGGTTTGAATGTTGATAATGAGAAACCAACAACATGCCTGAATGCGGTGCTAAGGGAACTTTCTACTGCTGCCGACAGATTGAGAAGAGAAGATATCGTTGCAGCTTTCTTTAACAAATTTGAAAATCTCTTTGATCTTTTCATAAATCAAGGTGAATTTATCACGAATTCAAGTCCACTGTTGCATGTGCTATTTCTAATAATTAGTTATTCTATAGAAAAATCACCAGACTTTGCCATCTAGTGCTTTCTCTGTTTTCATGCATGTTCAATATGACGTGTCCTTTTATAAAAATTATGACTGAATTTACTTCAGAAGACATAAATGCTACCTCAATGAAATATAGATGGGAGATAAGGTCATGTCTAATAAATTTGAAAGTTGCAGGAGTTCTGTTGACTTATAATATCAAGTGTTAAATAAAAAGCTAGTCTGAGAGTATTTGTTTCTTTAGTCGCACTACTTAAAGAATTGAACTTCTTTGGCTACTTGCTTTCAGATTTTCTCATGGACCATGCTCATGGTTTCATAATAACCCCTTTGCCCTCACTCAAATTTCAATTCCCCCATATTTATAAAATATTCAATATCTCATAAAGTAAAATCTTAAATTAGAAAACCACTTTAATCGTACATTATTTATGACTATCAAGCGGAATAGAGTTCTGTGCTTTTGGTATTAGACATTGCCCCTACATGAAGAGCGCAATTCATTCAACAAAAATTAGTTTAAATAACTAGCAAAATATATATCCTGCAGCTAAGGGAAGTTCTCATGTTTATTGTTTAGTTTCTAGGTAGCAAGTCTTTACCTAACTCTGCCAAGTAATGCCCAAAAGACCACCAGAAAAGCCTTAGAAATTGCAAATTTTTCATTTAACAATATGATTCTTTTTCTAAACTCTAAATTCTGTGTGATAATGCCAAGTTTTCTTGTATTTCATCCAGGATTCCATACTCTTGAGGAGCTGTATTATAGAACATGGCTACACAGGTGAGATTGGGTTGTGCATTTTTTTAATCACCCTTCATCATGTGAACCTGCAAGTTTTTTTTTTGTTTGTTCACATCATCATAACCTAAGAGAGTTTCTTGTGGGGATAATTATGTAGTTGTTGCTTAAGTTTTGTCAAAATTTTCTATTGTACCGTCTAAATTTTATTCTCCATCAGTTAAGTGTCTAAACAGACAATTTTTTTCAATTAAGTGCATTTGGCTGGAAATTTTTGTCAGAAAATTAAAATAGACAATTTTATTCAATAAATGATATTAACACGTAAATATTTATTCTATTAATCTCTCTTTCTTCATTTTTTTCACTTTATATTTTCTTTTTTCAAAAAAAATCTAAAGAATTCTTCATAATTTTCTTTTATATTCTGAAACAAAAACAATCGAAATAGAAGTGCATAAAATAAAGAGGAAAAAAAATGAAAACCTAAAGAAATGAATGAAGCAAACAAATTTCAGGTCCATCATTAGGTTTAAGACACTGAAATAGCAAAATTGAATTTATAAACTAATATTATTATTATCATCCCTTTCTTGTTCAATCATTGTCTCCTTCAAAATGTCAAGTCCATAGATGTTGTGGAACAGAGAAATTTTGAATCAAGTTCGTTGAAAAAAATTTGGCAAATTTTAATCACAATGCATGTTGTAAAAGACGTTCCCAAAACTTCTCTCGCTAATATATAGTTGCAAAGTCTTTTTTTTTCCTTTCTTTAATTTGTTTGCAAAGTCTTTTTTTTCCTTTCTTTAATTTGTTTCGGCTATCATCTTGCCAAATATGTAAGTTGATTTGTGAGAAGACCATCCCTATTTACTACATATAAGCTATAAATATGTTTTTCACTTTACCTTGTTGAACTCTTGAATATAGTTGTCAAGACATGTGCTATTTTATTATCTTTGGCAAGCATAGTCTTAATCTGTTTTTGATGTGTATGTAGCGGGCAGAGAGTCATTATACAAGAAAAACATGGGGATCATATAGTAGAGAATGTGGTCACCATCCAGGTATAGCTAATTGAAATGGTTTCTAGATCAGTTGCTACTGTGCAAATCTGGATATGCATGGATGACTTGTCTCAACTAAACATATTCTATATGGGTCTTTTCCTCCAATCCACCTGGTTTTGAATGAATATGCATGTGCATAACAATAGAAGATCTATAATTATAAACCTTGTTCTGATGTAGAATCATACAAATGGTTTTATTATGTTACAAACTGGGGATCTCATGTTTGATTTTTTTAATTGTTCTTCCAAGTAAATTTGTTCAGGGACATTACCACCCCTATCATATGCCTACTTTTCTTAGGATTTAAGCTTTGAGGACAACATTTCAGCTTTGCAATTAGTTTCTTGCCTGAACATCTTGAGCCACCTAGATTTATTTGTTTATTTATTTTTGTAGAACAATTAAAATGCGGTAGAATCATGGTATTCTGCCAAAAAAAATAAGCTGCAGAAATTTTTTGTCAAATAAAGCTTAGAATTCCTGCTATGTTGCTAAAACCAGCACTAATCCAGATGCCATTACATTTCGCTATGGGTGCTAAGTAAAAATCTATAAATGGAGTATCATGCTGCTGTTGCCAAAACTTAAAATAGTGCGTTCTTTTAAAATTAAACTTGACTGCGTTCTTAAAATTAGTTCATTCTTTTATTTGCAGGGTTTGACGTCTTCAGGGTATTTATTAGCTATTGGGGAAGACGACCAAATGTGTGAGCTTCATCCTGATGGGAATAGGTAGAGTGTTACTTTATCATTGACGACATAAATTACTGTTGTTATCTTAATAATTTCCAGTTGCATATGAGAGGAATGATTTTTGCAATGCTGAGCTATGCATTAAGAGTATTTACCAAATAAGAATCTAGCACATTACATAATGCTTGTATGTTTTCTATATTTTACTTTGGAGCCACATTAAACTCTGAGAGTCCTATGATGGTTGACATGTTGATTTCTTTTTTCCCTTGGGAAAAGGAAAAGAGTTTGTGGAATAAAGTCCAACAGGTTTATATGGATACCTCAATCTTGGGTTATGCAGGGAGAACTGGGTAAAGGCTCTCATTAACTAAAGTTAATTGCCGCCATAAAAAAGTTATTATACTCCTTTCTTTTCATAGAGGCTGAAGAGGACCTGTAAGAATAGATATTGGAAAAATGATTTGAGCACAGCTGGTTCTTCAATTCTGCATAATGCTATGCATAAATTTAATCATACAACGTGCACTATGGTGTAGTCAGATACCATCATCACTTGCCCTTTACCTTCTGTAAGGGGCTTTTATATCTATTAGGTGCTTGGTAAAATAGGCCACTGGAACCGAGTCTCGAATATTTCTTCAGCTTTTTCCTCAATAACATGAGGAGCTTCTCAAAGGCCTCCATTGCTCACCTAGTTGCACTTGCACCACAGAAAGTAGTTTCTCTGATGCATCTTATTGATGTTGATGGTCTTCAAAAAGGACTTCCGAATTGGTGGGTCATCGAGGTTGCAATATTTGGTACTTTTTGTGTTTTGTATGGATCTGTTATCCTTGGAATCACAATTGAATTGCTAGTTCCAACCATCCTTGATCTTATCAGTTGTAGCTCAAGCCATGCGCTGGTGCATGTGGAAAATTTTCAGTTGAAATTACAAAAAATAAAATAAAATTCGTAGTTGATCATCCATGACAATATAGGAGATAAATTTGGGCTAATGTTTCTCAAGGTAAACCTTATAAAGGATCCTTTATAAGACCTTCCAAGTCACACGATAAATACCACCTTATAAACCCTTGAATGTTCATCTTCATCTTATGAGAACTTCATTGATTGCTTTCTCATTATTGATGAGTTCTCGAGTCTTATTGTCTTTTGCCTTGGATCTATGAATTATTGCATTATTGGGATGGATAATTCTCATCTTTAAATTCGTCCTCGGATTTTGTTAAACATTATGGTGTCATGATATTTGTTGACAGCATTAAGGAATATGTGCTTGGAGGTCTATATTTGCAAATTGTTTCTGATCTGTGTCCTTCCAGTGTCCCATTTTTTGAGAAACATCCCAGATAATACATTTCTGGATTATGTATTTTCATTGTGAGTTCTTTTCTCTGTACCTGAAAGGATTTCTTTCCTCTTTTTTTTTTTTGGGGGGGGGGGGAGAGGGGGGTGAGGAAGGCGCTTGTTTGTGCTACAGATTTTGAGGTTTTATGAACAGCAAAGGGATTCTAGACTTTTCTAGATTTCCTTTTTCTGTAAAGCAATGAAATTTCATCACTGGAAATGTCCAAAAGGCATCAGAATACAGAATAAAGCTCCAGATCATTTTGGAGCGTTAGTTACCTAGTTGAGGAAACAAAAAGAGGTTCTACATTCTTGCGCTAACCAGTTAGATGCTCTGTTAGCAGTTTTTCTAACATGACCAATGTCACTGAAGGGTTATAATGTCTTCGAGACTGCAATTATAAAATTCATGCTTGCTCATGATTCATATCTCGAATTTTGCTCTCTATAAAAGGCTATTAAGTTTGCTTTTGCAATATCTAATATGGGCATTTGTGTATTATCCAGTGGCCTGTCCAAATTTCTCTAACAAGATTTTGCTTTCTATTATCTTTTAATTCATTTTTAGTAATTAATATAGCTACCCCTGTATTTTGTTGTAGCTGTAGCCTATATGTGGAAAACTATGTATTGAGCTGTTCTATTTTATTTTTCCTCTTTTAAGTATTTATATTGGGCCCATATGCATCAATTGATGACATAACTTCACTCAACCCAATGCCTGTAGTCCTGCCACTTGGTGAGCAGTATTAATATAAGATTTTATTCGCAACTTCCTTGCAGCTTTCTGTATTTTTCTGGTCACAACCAAATATCAGAACATGATTCTACTTGTTTCTATCTTGAGCTCATATGTTCTCTTTAGTTATTATGTGCCTGTACAGATTAGCAATTATTTCCTTATGATTTTACGTTTGGGTATTTTGGTTCTACATAGCCTTATCCTGATTGTCTTCTTAATGGAAGTAATAAGAATCTTGTTTATCAAATGGCAACAGCTTTGACTTCTTCAAAGGACTGGTCAGAAGGAAACTTGAATGAAGATTAGTCAGCAGCTTCAACTGGAGGCAACATGAACTGTCATGTTGGAACATGTGCACAGCAGAGGATGTTTTTATCAACTTAACTCGTCTTTAGTCCTAACACATGTTTATTTAATCAAATTATCAATATTTATTTCCAATAGATTTTAAAAATAAGATCTGATGACTCTTGTACAAAGCTATCTTATTTTGCCCCTTTTTTCTAAGCATTATTCTTTCTTAGTTAATTACGTCAGACTTGAAGCCATATGACTACTGTACAGCGTATGGTACTGTTGCAAACTAGAATCACATTTTTTTAAAGGTTTTAAAGTCACATGAATTACTTTGTTGGAATTGAGTCGAGATCTATCAAATAATCAATCATTTGTTGGAAATTCGGCCTCTTCTTCGCCAGCTAGGAAATGACACAAAATAAGCAGTTCTATAATTGATTTCGGTGCAATGGCTGTGTCGTTATACTTTGTTCAAGGGGCATTGTTGAAAGAAGTGCTTTACTTTAATTGGTATGGCTATCACCAGTGACCCCATTATGATCTAGGTGTCAAGAAAATATATGGTTTAAGAGACATTACGTTGTTATCTTGCCTTTTATACTGTTAATTTGTTGAAACTTGCAGGTAAAAGAGATTCTTTTTTTCAAGGCCGATGATCCCCCAGAACATATAAAATATCTTGACTACGGGGCAGTCCAAATCACTGGTATGTTCTATAATTGTGGGGTTCTGTCCCTTTCTCTTTAGCCTTTCCCTCTCCTCTCTCTCTGCATATTTGTGTACCGTGACTATATTTTGTGTTTGGAATAAAAAGAAAAGGAAAAGAGACCCCTCCCTATAGAAGAAAAGGTTGTAACTCTGATATTTGCATATTATTAGATTGGCCATCACTCTTTTACAAGGGGTCCAACTTGCAAAAATTGTCTGCTTCATAATTTGGAATTATACATTTAGATCTATTCTTCCAAAAAAGGCTGCAAAGGAAGGAGAAAAAACTCATAAGTTCTATTTATTTGTCATTTTATTAAAGCTTTCAGGTTCCATTTTCCAAGTTTTACTAGTTTAGGGTCCCTCAGTATGCCAAACACGTCAACTTGCAGCTTTTGTCCGTCTTAGGCTTGTCTTGCATGAGCCTTGTCTGTTTGCCAACACGTTAGGTTAGCAAAATATATAGCACGCTCTTATTATTATTACTAGTCGTAATTTCGCGCTTCACGCAGTATATATATGTATATAAATGAACTGAAAAAGATAGATAATATTTTGAAAATAAAAATAAGAAATAATATAGTAGTGCAATACATTTATTGAAAAATAAAAGGTAAACAATTAAATTAATAATCGAAAAGGCATAGAATAAAAACAATAGAAAGAAATAACAGTAACACATATATATAACACAAATTAATTATCAGTAATAAACAATCAAAGTAAATTATCAATAAACTAAAAATTTTAATAAAGAAAAAAAAAAAATATATATATATATATATATATATCAACTTCAGTCAATAGCACCCATAAATAAAAATAAATAATTACGTCGTTTCTATCTCAAACTTCATCCTTAAATACATATTTATTTCAAATGCAGTTTTCTCGTGTTTGTGTTAGATAAAAAGTAAAAAGAAAAAGAAATCCCTTTACATGTATCATTTGCCCTTAATTTGATTACCTTAGTTATCGATAAACCATGAGATCCATTTCTTGAGCCTCATTTTTTATATAGCTAGGTCAAGCTCCTAATTCTGATTGCAAACTCCCTAGAATTGCACCAAATTAAAAATTCTTATTGATGTTTCAGATTGAGAAGTCACATATTGCATATGTATTTATGTTTATGCATCTTCCTTGCTTGTTTGCTTTCACATTACTGCTCAACATCTCAAGATATCCAATAACCTACTTCTCCCCTATGTTATTGTTTCCATTAAAAAATGGAATTGAAAATTGAATTAAAGACAGGATAGAAAGCAAAGTGGAATATATAATGAGTAATTAATTAATTGTGAGGGTTAATGGATACTAATAGATAAGTTTAAGTTATTTAAAAATAATAATTAATTAGGATAAAGTTGTTAGATCCAATCAAATGCGAGTAATCTTAGCAAAGACTTAAAATTTTGAAATTTATAGAGATAATAAGTAATTAATTAGTTGTGAGGCTTAATGAATAATAATAGATAAATATTCTCTTTTAAAATTAATAGATAAATATTAATTATTTAAAAAAAGTAATTAATTAAAATAAAATTATGATATCCAATTAAATGCAAATAAAATTAGAAAAGACCTGAAAATTTGTTAAAAAAGAAAAATAGAATATTAATATTTAATAAAAAAAACGTTAAGTTCTTCTTTCTAGTTAATGGAAGGCGTGAACAAAATGTCTAATTATTGTCTTATAGCTATAATGGTGAGACAAGTGAATCATGGATTAGATTCATTTCTAATCCTTGCATTGTCGATATGAGCTTTCTTTCCTATATAACTAGAAAGAAAGCATATTCATTATATATATAACTAGTCAATATTTTATTGTCATTTAAAATAATTTTGTTCTTTTTTTCTGGCGAAAATATATTTAAATATTTATTTGCATCAATAGTCATTATTAGATTTTGTTTTCCTATCCTAAATAAAATTGGAAAAAATTCAACAAATAAAATAATATATAAAAGGTTTTGTTTTCTAAAATAAATAATATTAATATCTTAAGTCAAATACAATCAGTATACTTAAGAGTACAAGCGGGATAATTATGCGTATGCATAGTTGGGGGGGGGATCATTGGAGCTGTATATTTTGGATTGAATGTATGAATATTACTGCCCATAAGAATTGCACATGGAATGATACTTATCCTTCTGTGCATTATACAACAAACAAAGTTGCAACATAAAGAAATGGCAAAAAGATATGGTTGGTGATGGAGAAATTTTTTATTTAAAAACGAAGGCTGAGGAGTTCACGTTGAGAGAGACAGAAAGCATGACCGTCTCTGTAGAAGGAAGGAATAAGATCAGTCAAAGACATCCTTTACATAATCACATGGCTAGCAGGCATTGTGGACCAAGTTTAATACATCAGGCACACAATCAAAATGATGAGTTTAATGTTTTGAGGTAAGAGGAAACGGTATATATAATAAATTATTCCTTAAACACATTTATAGAATTCAAATAACATAACGTTTAATGATTATTTCAGATCAAACTAATGATTGCGAGTGATGCTACGAAGCTAGCGACCATTATTCTGTTTCTTATAATATTCCTACTTACAAGCTTAGTGCTAATGGGATCCCTTTCCACCTTTCTCCATTCAGAAAGGAAAAGGAAGAGGAAGATCATTTTTTTTTTTTAATTAATTGTAACAATATCATATAATAACTTTTAATTTTCTGCTTAAAAAACTTTTATTTTTTTTCTATTTTTTTATTGAATTTTTTCCTAAACCTAATATTGTATATTCTGGCTATAAAGGATTCAAAATTCATATATTCACATACTTTTTTACATAATCACACTTATGAAATTAAATTTGTGATATATAAAATTGTTGCCTGAAATTATCAAAATTAAAAATTTTACGATAAAATTTAATAACCAAAAAAACATCGAAATCTTTTTTTTTTAAATAAAAACATTGAAGTTAAAAAGGTTTTGGTAATTAAGTTTATTTAAAAATGACTTTTCTATTAAAATATCAATTTTATATGAAAATAAAACAAATTATCAGAATTTTAATATAAATATATCAATAGTTAAATTTAGAAGTGGGGAGTGGTCTCTCTATCTCTATCTCTCTCTCTCCGTATCTATAGATTTGCGTGCTCGTAAGCATGCGAAGATCTTTGATTAGACGATGGCTGAGAATAATTGGGTTTTGATGAGTCTTCTTCTTGGCTCATCATTTGTTGAGCAGTCAAAAAAGCACATCCTTACCACCAACAGATTAAAAAGCGATTTCATAGGTCTTATCATGTTACTATTTTTTTTTTTTTTTTTTTACTTGTAAGGAAAATCATGTTTTTTATTATTTTGATCTAATTGAATATTTTTAAATTTTGAAATTATTATTATAATTAAATTATATTTCTCAAAAAATTTATAGCACTTTTAACTCATTAAATAGTTAAATTCATGAAATTAAATTTATTGAACTATTGAATTCATGTAAAAAAGACATGTAATTAATATTTTCATAGTTATACTAATTACACATTAAATTAATAATTTATTTATTATAATTAACTAGTCAAAAGCCCGCCTGTTGCGTGTTATTTACAATTTTATTTTTTAAAAAATTTTAAATAATATTATTTTTTAACATATATGTTATTATGAGTGAAAAATTTGAGGATATATAGCTAATAGGAGATTGATATGCATACATATAAATCCCTCAAGGATTTATTGAGCGTAAAGATGAATCTGAGTCGTACGTTTTCTATCATCTCTCTTTCGAAAAGTGAATGATCACGATAATTTGTTTGGTTGCAAAGAAAATAAAAGTCAAGTTCGTTGAAACGTAGATTTTGGCTTTGCTGAATTCACTGAAGAGGCTGCACGCTTAAATTTGTCTTACTGACCCTTTTTCTTTTTCTCTCCAGCAAAATGTACTTTTGCCAATGGAAAATAAAAAATAAAAAAAAATGTTTATCATCATTACAAAAGCTAAACCATATATTGTTTTCTCCAATGTGTTTGCTTACATGATTACTAAATTTCAAGTTTGATTCGCTCTTCACAGTTTAATCATTTTGTTGTTAAAGCAACTTTTTATCCTTTAAATATTTGAAATTTGACAGAACATTATTTTTAAAAAACTTAATTAAAAAATATTAAAATACTTAACTCATTAAGTTTTAAAAATATTTATAATAATAAAATGTTTCATTTTTTTAAACTAATTTAACCCTGAATTTATTTAAAATAATTAAAAAAATCATATTTGATATTTTGAGTCAATTTAATTTTTAATCTTTCACTCTACTTATAATATGAATTATTATAAAGACATTTATTAAAACTATAATTGGGATTAAATTGATTAATTTATTAAAAATTAATTAATTATAAAATATATAAAATTAATATATAAAATATATTATATCTCTCTTTAGCTTGATGATGGTTTTGAATTTATGAATATGTATTAATTTTAACATTTTAAATTAATCACTTATAAAATTTATACATTTTTCATGTTGAATAAATTAAAACTATAATGCATATTTTATAAATTTATTATATTTCAATAGTAATAATAATATATTTTATAATAAAGATACACATTAAACAGCATATGATATGATAAGAAATTACAAAATTATCATTTTTAAGAAAGGATAGTAAAACTACAAGAAATTATGAAAATTGTTCAAAATCTTGGATAAATATAAGAAATTATGATTCCAATGTCAATTTGGAACACAGTAAAAGTAAACTAAATAATTAACGACTTTAATTATACTGGAGGTAATTTTTATTTACCACAGTGATGTAAGTTATAGGATGAGAATGATAAGGAGACAACAAGATTCCCGTACGAGCATGTGACATCCCATACTAAAAATAATCAATCTCACACCTGTAATCCAACCTAATTAGGCCCTACTGCTGCCTTTAGATGGGAGTAAAATATTAATAGTGTGTTTGGATTGAGGGATTTTTAGAGAGGAAAGAAAATTGGAAGGTAAAATTTGGAAGGAAAGTGAGATTTCTTTGTTTGGAAACAAGGTGGAAAATTAGGTAGTAAGTAAAATTTCCTTATTTTTCCTTAGGCCCACAAATTTACTCTTTCTATTCCGGAGAGAAATCCTGGCGTTGACAGTGTATTCTTACACTGTTCATCAGCAAATGACCCATTTGCCCTTTTTTTATTTGTCATTTTGCTAAAAAATTATTAATTAAAACATTATAACCGGTAGAGAGACCTCTAAAAAACGTTAGGCTACTCAGCTGAGGAAGCAAAGCGTGTTGTCGTTGACTCTATAAAGAAAGATACTTTGCAAAAAAATTTATTAATTAAAAATTTAATTGGAAAATGTGGTACAATGTATGTATATATAAAAGGGTAAAAATGTAAATTTATAATAATATCATTTTCTTTTTTAAAAAACATTTTTTTTTCTTTTCTCTCATTTATTTTCCTTCCTATCCAAACACAAGGTGGAAAATAAAAAAGAAGAATAAATAGTAAAATCATTCCTTATTCTCCTCTTTTATTTTTCTTTCTCTCTTATTTTTCTTTCTCCCTTTTCCAAACAAAGCATAAGGAAAACGAAATGTTTGAGATAAACATTAAAGGAAATTGATTTTACTCTGATTAGAAATAGTAAGAAAATATTCAAGGAAAGAAAATATATAAAAAATTCCTTTTAAAATCACAAAATTGCAAAATCTCTCTAAATTAAAAAGAAAATAGACACATTGGAGTCAAAATGACACTGGTAACAAGGCCCATTCATATTATAAGTCTAAAAATACATAAGAATAAGGTTAAAATTGTAAAGTCATAGATGTCAAACTAATAAAAAAAATATTGGAATTTCAATCATCAAGACAGGGGAGAGGAAATAACAAAGAAAATAGAATTAATTTTTGTTACTATTTTTTCTCTTTATTTTCTTTTCTCCCTCGTCGAAACAAGGTGCACAGACGATGACCTATCTAATGTCTGAAAATCTACGGTCAATGATCAATAAACCTTTTTAAACGGTGTTGATCAAGAGCGCAACAGCAGAAAAACAACAGTCGCCTTCAGGACACGAGCTGACAGCATGTACGCATTTGCAGGTTCCAATTGTTACACTGCTCACGAGGTTCAGAGTATGGTGCTGAATTCTACCACGTGTCATGCACGCCAAACTTTGACTCCCTTTGGTCAAAACTAATCGCTCTTCAGGTATTTATATCCATCTCTCCGTGAATTGATCATGTAATCTACTATTTTCTCTAGATTATCTGTTCGATGGCCCCACCAATTTAGCTAAAGAACACGTGTAAGCATCATAGAAGAAGAGCGAATATTCCCTCTCTTTGTATACCATACGCTGGAATCTGGCACTTATTTTTGTTTTTGTGAGATATTATGATTATTTTAATAATTTGAAAGAAATTAAATCTTTCACAGTAAGTGAAATTTATGAATTATTCAAGGCATATAAATAAAAATTAACAGTTCTAACATTTGTAAATTTGCTGTAGATTTATACTTTCTTATTTTTATATTTCTAATTTTAATTGAAATTATTTTTTATTTCAACTGGTTAGCTTGAAAATACATTATTCAACCATTAGGATAATTGCGAAATAAAGTCATTCAATCTGAATTAGATCTTTCAAAATAATAATTTGCTATTAATAAAATCCAAATATTAAATATTTCTCATTAATAAAATTTCAGAATGTACTCACCAATCCGATTAAAATTGCTATGTACAATTGACTTGGACATGATTGTAGATGGGATTTCATATAGCTATTTTGTTTTAACTGTTAAAAAATAATAGGTTGAATACATAGAGTCCAAATATAAATTTGCCCATCGACTAATAATCCAACGGCATCCTTAACTTCACGAGTAATCAATTATGCATTTTAAGTCTATTTTTTTACACCAATTTTGCGCCTGTTCATGTTGATAGGCGTACGTAAATCACACCAGCACTGACTAGGATAATTTAATGTAAAATGGGCCCCATTTTAATTCACTTGTACAAAGTGTAACGGTTCCACTCCAACTTCAAATAGTCCATGTCATGCAACACGTCAAACAAGTACAAAATATTATATAAAAAAGACTATTCCCATTCCGCTATGTTAACCCCACCTTTCATTGATCTCCATTACAGTAAGCTGATATTTGCCATGTGTACACTCTCTTACCATTTCATGCGACGTCTCTCCATCAAATAAGCATCTTGCATGCATTTGTCTGAGGGTTTCACATAGCCGGTAACAAATACTTTCTTCCATTGACATTGTGTGTGTTAAAATTAACCTGTCGTCTTATCCACAAAAAATTGGCCTAGATTTCGTGCATATGACCCAGATTCGAATTTACCAATACAGCCTGAGGCTGCTTCAAGAGGAGGAGTAGGTGGACCTTGGAAATAGCTGCTGTTAAAAGGATTGGCAATGGTGTTGGTCGAAAGAGTAGCCAAGTACTTGCTGCTCTGTTGGGGAAAATCGCGTGCTAGCCACAATAATCACGACTTTATATAGCTATATTTTGCTATCAAAATTATTTGAATTGATTTAATTTTTGATAGATTTTTTTAATCAAAAATTGCAAACCGCTGTTTTAAATCATATTTTGATTGCTCAACATGGGAAGCAGATTGCAATGGACGCTACCGTCGAGATTCAGTCCAATAGGAGTACTACTTTTGTAAAAGAGCTGTATATTTTAGATGTTCTTATTGGAAAGTTCATATTCTTTTTCTCTCTACCAATTTTTATACTCTTGCTATTTGCATTGCAACACATGTTCATTTCTTCTATATTGATTCTCTTCTCAACGAGGCAAGTACCTTATACCCTCACTTTATCTCTCTATTCTGTTCATTTTTCAGCTTTTTACTTTTAATAGAATGATTAAGTGTATGTTGCAGGTGCGAAATCCATTTTTCTCTTGCACTCTAGTTATTGACACAAAAGGAAGAGAATAATTGCAAGCTGCTTTTCGATAGAAAAAAAAAGAAAAATAGTCATAAAATGAAAGAGAAAATGTTTATTAAGAGTCATGGAAAAGATTTTTCCACGTTGGCATTTATAAATCTAATTAACGCTCCTTTGAACAATTGTATCCACGTTCTACTGTGCCAGAATGGAAAAGTACAAGACTGATGCAAAAAAATGAAATTGAGATGTATATTTGGTCTCTCATAAAATTGAGGGTTATTTTGTAAAGATTTAGGTGCAAATATATGTATTTGGCCACATAAATGACTAATAAATTTTATTACTTTAATTTTGTGGTGCTTTTAACTTTTATTTTGACTATCAAATTCTTAAATTTATAAAATTACATTTATTAAACATTTCAATTTGTAAATTATACAATTGATATATAGTTGAAAACTGTGAAAAGGAAAGGGGATTAAGTTAGGCCATTAGTGTAAGGAGGAGTCGAGTTGCAGACAATTGACCCCTTAAGTTCCATGCCAACTATTGACCTTGATCTCTTTTCATTTGTTTGAGCTTTCACTACCAGAATGCATCTACCAACTACTGTGACAAAATTAAGCTAACAACATGTCAAATTAATATTTCATACATGAAAAGTTATTTTTAATATTAAAAAAATGTTCAACATTATAATATTTTATAAATTTAAAAACATAATATGTCATTTAAAAAAATTTAACATGCTACACAACTAAAATTGTAAAATTCAGAAATGAATTTCTATATTTAGTGAATGGATGAAGCCACTGGAATCTTGGAAAGGAAGATTCCATATTCTTGTTTTTTTAATTTTTATTTGAAACAAAATACAAATATTAAACCGAAAAAATAATAAAACTCAATAAGCATATTTAGAGGGTTGGATTCCAAATTCTTTTCTGCCGTTGCTTTCAAAATGTTTTGTTATGGAAGATTTTGTTTTTGTTTATTTTTTTTGTATGCTACAAATTAAATATATATACGGATTGGTCAATTATATGCCTACAAAAAAGTTTGATATAAAATATAATTAGCGGCTCTAATTAATATTTATATATTAATAATAATAATAAGATATAATTAAGAGATACAGAGAACGCAAAGGAAATTATTTAGCTTTAAACCAAAAAAAAACTTTTTATTTTGAATTTGAAGTTATGTCTCCGCTAAATTGATAGCTTAACAAAAATATAATGAAAGATTTTAATTTATTAATTTAAAAATAAAGATAAATGTTTTAATAGTTCTTAATACTATTTTTAATTTAATTAATTATGTTGATTTCCTACCTGCATCAAAATTTTATTGGCTAAGAAATAAAATAAATGTTAATAAGTTAATATTTATTATTTTAATTTTCTTTTTTATATATAAAAAGTCTTATGATCTAGAGATGTAGACTGCATATAACAAGAGGGTAAGAGAGAATAACTTATATAGTGAAAATGACTCAAGTTCAAATTACATCCACACTTTACGTGAGAAGATCAATCAAATCACGTCTAATTGCTTTTATTTTTATTTTTATGATAAAAAATAAATTAAAAAATAAAAATCTATTTTTTTGTTATTTTACACGTTAGAAAATTCATTTTTCTGATTTAAACTATTGTTTTTTAACAATTGAAAAAAAAAAAAAGTATGGATCAAAACAATGGCTTAGAGCACAGCAAGGAGTACTGATGTAGAGCATTAGCTTTGTCTTCTTTTTTATTAATTATTATAGACTTGTTATTTTCCTTCCATCATTCATTTATATATTGTCAAATTACAGCTACAGCAGTTGCTATTACAGAGTAGCTGTGTACATGGCAGGTTGAGAGAAAGTACTATATATTTTATCTTCTTTGGCTCATTAATGACTTATGCACATTCATTTTTTTTTTTTTTTTTTCCAAGAAGACGGTATATTTTTCACAAGTGATTCCACACAAATTCGAACCATAAGCTGATTCGATATAAGTAGAGTTTATTTATAATTCAGTGAGCTAGAAATATTTATAAATAAACCAAAAAGAATGCTAAAATGAATAATATCTCGTGACATATTGAGATGCACCTTTTTGGTATTATTATATTATTATTAACGTGTGTGCTTTTTCTCCAGTTAAAATGCACATTTTTCGTAAACCTGGATTGTTATTTTTGATGTCCGAGACAGAGAGAATTGGAATGGCATCGAGTCGGCAGATATATCCGAGACGGTGATCAAGAATAGAATTTTTAATGTTGAAGAGTTTGACGTAGTTGGGTAGGCTTTGTTTTAAGGAGTCATGATATTACACGGTTTTAATAAAGTAATATAAAATGAATACATACCATATAGAAAAATTGTTTATTGGAGAATATTTTGAAGACATTAGGAATAAGATTTCGGGTTAGTTTCAATGACAAAAGAAAAAAAAAAAAAGACTTTGAAAACTCCTATAAATCTCTTTTTCTTTTTGTTTTTGAATGGCCTGTGAATCTCTATTTGGGTGAGGTGTAATTTGCAAGAACTAAGAAGGATCAAAGCAACGCTGTGTTTTCTTGTGCGTTTTAGAATATACCTAGTGCTAGAACCTCCGTCGTACATGAAGTAATATTTAAAAATAAAATAATTTTGTATAATTTTGACATAAATACAATATGAAAATTAAACGGTTGATATGAACACGATATTTTTAATTTATTGGATATCATAATAAATAGGCTAAGTGGATTGTGTTGACCCGTGTATAACTCGCATAATCCGCTTAATATCGTAAATATGTTAAGTGAATGCGTTGACCTATATAAAATCCATTTAACCTATTTATATTATTTTAACTTTTAACCTATTTAACTCTAATTATATTTAAAAATATATTTTTACACATAAAATACATAAAATATGTTTTAGTTGAAGTATTTATATTTAATATTAAAATTGTCTCTTTACTTTTAAATGAATGGATCATTCGCCTAATCCGCATGTCAATCGCAATACAATATATTTATATTCGTGTCATAGATGTGTGACTTGTTTGTAACATAAATTTATTTAACATCAATCCTAATCCATTTATTTCGCTGATTAGGTGAATCGTGTTCACACGTTGTAACCCATTTTGATACCTTTGATATAACCTGCAGCAAAAACTTTACACACATTATTGATGTAGTTTTCAATATTAATAATATTTTTGAGAATTTAACTAATCATATTGAAATATAAAATTATTTTTTATTTTATGTTTACAATTTATTATAAATGATTGTTTATTTATTTGAAGTATTATTATATTAATCTTATTTAGTGTAATGTGTTTTAAGTATGTGAATCTCCTTTTTTTTTTTAAATCGTCGTACCGTGTATGTTCTCGTGATGAATTGTTTTTTAAATTTATTTTTGTACTCTTTTATTAATGAATAATAAAAAAAATAAAAAAGGTATTATGAAATATAAGAATTAATAAATATATAAGAAAATAATAGATAGAATAAGAGAGACTAGAGAGGAGTGATCTCATCATAATCTTAATCTTAGTTACAAAATTAATAGGATTAAGAGTTTATTTATAGAGTACCAAAAACTATATTTAAAAGACACAACATTACACTAAAAGATATAACATTTATCCCAAAAGACATAACATTTTATTCCAAAAGATATGACTTTTAGATAAATAAATAATATTTAATATAAACTTATGGACATTCATTATATTATATAGTTTTGTAACAAAGGGACTAAAATTTTTTTCCGAAAAAACTTTTATTACTTATTTTTTATATAAAAGAAAAATAAAATTAACTTTTCTCTATAAATTTATTCTTATAGTTTTTTATTTTTATTTAAAGAAAAAATTTAAAGAATTCTTTTTTCTTATATTCATTTCTTATTTTCAAATAAAATATTTTTGTTTATCAATATTTTTTTTCTTCCCATGTGATAGTATCTGAAACTATAATTGCTTTCTCTTCCTATAATCTATACGGTGCACAAAGTAATAGTAAAAGATGAAATAATATTTTATAACATTATTGAAAAATAGTAAATTTATATAATAAAATGATAAATTGTATTTTATTGAGATATGTTGAAAAATTCCGATGCTAAAATATATCTTTAATATGCAATATTAAAAGTCATATATGATATCACGTATATAAAAAAATTACAACACTATTAATATGTTTTTCAATAATAATAATAATAATTTTAAAATTTTAATTAATTGAAAGAAATTAAGTTTTTTTTTTAGTTAAGTTTTTTTTTTTTTTACATCTATGATTTATCATAAATGATTATTTATTTATTTGAAATATTAATGTATTATTTATTTAGAATAGTGTGTACTAAGCATATAAATGCCTTATTTTTAAAAATTATCGTATTTGTATATTTCCGTATCTCATGCCCCGTATTCATGCAATCCAATCCAGCTCCTGGTATATGAAATTATGCATTCCTTACACCAAGCTAATAAATTAAAATTTTTTTTATTACCAATAAAAATAAAATATTTTTCTTTTTAATTTGATTTTATGTCAAATATTTTATTACCAATAAAATAAAATATTAATATATTATTTATTTGGTATATTATGTCTTAAGCGCGTGGATGTCCTACCTTCTTTAAAACTTGTCATATCTCATTTTCATGAAATATAGCTTTTGGTATATGAGACTACTCTATACACTAAACTAATCAATTAAGGCTTTTTCATTACCAATAAAAAATAAAGTGTTTTTTAATTTATATTTGTGTCATTAAATTAATAAATTATTATTTTTTATTTTGTGTTTATAATTTATTATAAATGATTATTTTTTATTTGAAATCTAAACATGTGAATGCGCTATATTTTTTAAAAATTATCGTATATTGTACGTTATTATATCTCGCGTCTCGTAATTGTGCAATCTAACTTTTTGTGTATGAGACTACTCAATATACCAAACTAATGAATTAAAATTTTTTAATTATCAATAAAAATAAAGTGTCTTTTTATTTGCTTTTGTGTCATTAAAAAAAGAAATTTAGTGTTTTCTATATTTTGTGATTATTATAAATAATTAATTATTTATGTAAATTATGAATGTATTATTTATTTAATATAATGTGTTTTAAGCGAGTAAATATTATATATTTTTAAAAAATTATCATATCTCGTGTCCTATTTTCTTATAACTCAGCTCATAGTACATAAGACTACTCTATACACCAAACTAATCAACTAAAATTTTTTTTATTAGCAATAAAAAATGAAGTATTTTAAATATTTTTTGTGTCACTAAAATAAAAAATTAAGTTCTTTTATTTATTTTATGTTTATAATTTATTTATTTAAAATATTATTGTATTACTTATTTAGTGTATTGTATCCTAAATATGTAGATATCCTACTTTTTTTTTTTAAATTATCATATCTCGTAGATTTCAATTTATATTTTTCAAATTGCTTATATATTATTTATTTAATATTAATATATTATTTATTCATACTCTTTTTAAACGGGTTGAGTACTTATTAATTGTTTTGTAAAAAAAAATAAATTTATGTTAATATATCAAATGTTAGAGATAATTTTTTTCAGATATTATCTTGATAGAGAGATTATTTAAAAATATAAAACAACTAATCTTTCTATAATTTTTGTAATTATATTAAATTGTGTGAATTCTAACATCTGTCGTTTTATAATTCAAAATGATGTCAATTAATAAACTGTAATATTTTCATATAAAGCAAACTATTGGACTTTTATATATTATATATATAAATATAGATATTTTAATAAGAATAATAATTTCAATAATTTAATTAATTATATTGAAATAAAAATTAAATTTTTTTATTTTTTATAAATAATTATTTATTTATTATTATATTTCATACGCTTTCCTGTTTATATCTCATATTTATGCAACCTAATTTTTGATATATAAAACTACCCCATAATTAAATAATTTACTATTTTTTTTAGCCCTGATCTGTAATTAGAGTTCAAATATTATTAACATTTGAAATTGGAGGGTTAAGGTCAAAATGGGATTCAAACGCAAATGTGAGAATTTTTTAAATGAATTACTCTTAATATGATACTATCAAAATCAACCAAACCAAATTGACTGTTTAGTTACTCACCCTCTAAATTTAGTACCCTAAAATTATTTCTTTAACAATCTCTGCTCTTTAATATTTTGTTATTATGACACGAAAGTGAATATATTTTTGTTTTTATACATTTATATTGATAGATAAATTAGGTCACTACTATGTAATCTTGTAAATTATTATCCAAGAATTTTAATATTTAAAAATTTATAAAATAATTTCATTTTAGTTTCGTTCGACCAATATTAATTTTTAGTTAAATTATTCATCAGTATCTAGCTAATTAAATGAATTGAAGCTGTTCCTGGATAAATTGTTTTTAAATATGAAAAATATAATATTAATATTTAAAGATTTAAATATATTCATTATTACCGGTTAAAGTAAAAAGGGGGATTTTCTAGCCGGAAAGATCCTCGCTGGACCTAATTTAAATCGGATAGGATTAGGACCACGCAGTTCCGTTCTCCTTTCTGATTCCTTCGCTCAATTCCCGTCAAACACCCCCACCACACCTTCACATACTGTAATCACGCCACGTGTTAAAATCTTCAACCTCTATGTCACTATCTAAACACACCGGCGGCGAATCCCTAACTTTGTACCTGCATCTCCCCACATACAAACAAAACTCCTCCTAAAATGGAGACGGGGAAGCAGTGCCAGGAAGACAGAGTCATTAAGTCGTAACATACAACCAACCGCTTCGCATTTTAAATTGCCTCCCGTGTCTCGCATTACTTATATACATACATACATCTGATTTTTTTTTTTTTCTTTTTTCTAAAATTTCAATTCTCAAATCAGCAAAACAATTCAATTGAATTCAATTGTTTGTTACCCGGGTTTTGGAATTTGGATTCCTTCTCTCTTTCCCTTCCATTCTTTTCTCCACCGAACTTATCGCTATTTGTTTCACTTTCTCTCTCTAAATTCTCGCCCTCTTAAGCCATAAATCGTTCTAACAGAATCAATCTTTCCTTCTACTTCACGCCATTTCTCTCTAACCGTTTTCTTTTGGTTTTTCTTAGGCTCCTGTTTCTCTCTCAAAAGCCAAAGCAGAAGAAAAGAAAACAAAAAATATGAAAAAGGTTTTCAATATGCTCTTCCTTGATCTGTTCATTCTCCGTGTAGTCTGAATTTTCCTTTCCTATGCATCATTTTTGCTGTATATCCACCGTCTCCGATCATTCCTCCGCCAAGACGTTACCGGACCTTCCTATGGCAATCACTTCTAGATCCGACCCGAATACCCGATCTCTCACATCCAACCATAACCAACAGAATCTTCTTTTAAATCACAATATCAACGGCACCGATTGTATTAATGGCAATCTCATAAGCATCAATACCACCAGCCGGCCGAGCCAGCGATTGGCGGCCGCCGTGGCAGCAGTGACGGCGAATTCTCTGTCGTTGCCGCGAGAGCAGCAGGTGGATGTGAGGATAAATGACATAGTAGGGAACGGAATATCGGGCATTCTGTATAAGTGGGTGAATTACGGGAAAGGCTGGAGGCCTAGGTGGTTCGTTTTACAAGACGGTGTGTTGTCATATTATAAGATTCATGGACCTGATAAAATCGTTGTTAATCGAGAGACAGAGAAAGGATCGAAAGTCATCGGTGACGAATCTATGAGAATGATCTCCAGAACTAGGAATGGTAACTCTCAGCCTCAGCCTAAGCGCAATCCGGTCGGCGAAATCCATCTCAAGGTCCTTGTCTATCAATCCATAAATTGATTATCATTTTTTTCCTCTTGAATTTCAATTTATTTGCGTTATTTATATAATTAAACTTCGATCTATATTTATAGGTATCGTCGATCCGCGAAAGCAGATCAGATGATAAGAGATTCTCGATTTTCACCGGAACGAAGAGGCTCCATTTGAGAGCGGAGTCGCGGGATGATCGTTTAGCGTGGATGGAGGCATTGCAGGCAGTGAAGGATATGTTCCCACGCATGTCCCACAGCGAACTAATGGTTCCTATAGAAAAATTTACCGTTTCCACCGAGAAGCTGAGGCAGCGGCTTGAGGAAGAGGGAGTGAGAGAGGAGGCGATCCTGGATAGCGAGCAGATCATGAGGAATGAGTTTGCATCGCTTCAGAGCCAGATTGTGGTACTTAAGCAGAAGCAGTGGCTCCTCATCGACACCCTGCGCCAGTTAGAGGTACATGTAATGGAAAGTAGGAAAGAACATGCCATTCTGAATTCGGAATTCTTCTACTACTAGTTCTTCTACTTATTCTTCTACATATTCTCTTCCTACTATGCAGAATTTTGCAAATTCCATACGAATTTTTTAGACCATTTTAAGTAAATATAAGTTTAGAAGGCAGAGTTGTTCTTTGATTGGTTTACATTTTGCCAGTGTGCATAGTTGTAAACATTTTATTCCACTTATGAATCCATAATTTGTTTGAAGGTTGCTAGTTGGATATCTGTGTATCTTTTTGAAAGTAATAATCAATAATTGTTATAAGTTTGATTTCCTAAGTTGGGGTTTTACGGGTGGTCACATGATTAGAGTCTTAAATCTATAATTCTGGTTTCTCTATATTAGTGCTGTTTGTAGGTTTAGAAGAGAAATTTATTTGATTTTACTATTTAGCCTGAGAAAATGCAAATAGTAGCTTTTACTGTAGAACATCAGGGTGACAAGCATATGTTGGCTGAATATAGGTATTTTTTTATGCATCTACTGTTAATATCTCCTCTTACACGCATGTTGTTGGTGTCTGCACACACTTTTATGGTGTTTACATGTATACCGGCTCCTCTAGCAGTTGTTAAGTGTATCATTTTTTGACTGAGATCAAATTTTGAAATTATTTATTGTTTCTCAATTTGCTATAAGTTGGCTATCTATATAAAACAAATTTGCAAACTCTTGCATTATGTGCTTTGCCCGTAACTACTGACATGGCAATATATAGAAATTGATGGTAATTTGGTTGCTAAGGTGGTGAATGATGTGAAAAAAATGACAGTGATGGTTTTTTCGCTAGGAGATGTGAGGTGGTTGAGTTCCATTGTCAATAGTAATTACGCTGGTAATATATTTAGAGAGATTGTTTGAAGCAGCAAATATAGTCCTGGTAGTCCATGTGACTTTACAAAGAGTTGCAATCACCTGTGAGCTATGTTATGGAGACTTTTTTATAATGAGGAATGAGTTTCAGTAACAATCCTGTAATCATGTGTTCTGAATGAAGCTTGTCTCATAGCTTTGTGTGTGTTTTAAGATATAGTATGATATAGAAGGGACATTGGATTCGAATGTATTGTTCATGTACCATGTGCATTTTTTTATCAGGAATAAAACAAGGTTCGATAAAAACTTGTGTACTTGTGAATTTCAGTAGATTGTTGAGAGTAGTTATTATTATCATTATTAATTTAGGATCATACACCATTTTTGGAGGTTGGCTTATTGTTCCTGTTATATTTTTTATGAACTACATTAAAATCTTAAAGCTGGCATCGAGCTAAAAGTGTTTTTTCTGTTTTGGAAGTATGTTTAACCTGTATATGGCATTTTGAGTAACCTTTTCTAATTTGTATTCTTGGATGTTGCAAGATCCATCCCTAAAAATGTGAAAAAAGGATTAATAGCTAAGTTTGTTATGAGGGATTTTGATCAATCTATAGATTTGGTATAAATCTCTCATTTGATGCAACAAAAACATGGTAAAATCTTTGGATTGTTCAAAATTCCTCACATGGGAGCTAAAACCCATGTTTTTAATTCCATGAAATTTTGACAAATGACATGGATTTCAAAGTCTTCAATTCAAACATAAATTCCCCAAGCGGGGTTTTTCTGTGTACACCCTTCAATCTTGTGTTCATTTTCAATAGATTTTAAAAAACACTTATTTAGAAGGCTTGATTCATTGCAATTAAAATGCCACCATTGTGACTTTTGCTGTTTTGCTGGGGTATTAGGCAGAAAACATTGTAAAACTTTATGCCATGGTGCTTCTGGGATGGGAATAGTGGAATCTTCTTTCTTTCCACCCTTTCATTTTTTCAGACAGTATATGTTAAAACATACAATGAGGCTCTCAGCACCTAGTTTTTTGCATTGGCACCACTTAAGTTTCATAGATTTTCGTAAGGTACTTACCAGCACATGTATCATAGGTTTATTTTATAATCAGCCTCTTTTATTTATGATGTGGCAAATCAAAATCTTGATCTTAACTTTGTAAAAAATTGGAGTTTATCCCTCAACATGGGAGTGTAATTGAGTGCCTCAAATTGCGTGAAACATTTTATTCTTCTCCAACCTTTTAATTCAAATGCAAGGTTAATTTGTTACTGCAACTGAGTCAGCATATTTCTTTATCCTCAGTGTTCTCCTTTGCAATTTTATCAATCTATACCCTTGTCCATTACATCTTTTGATTCGCAATATTCTCTAGTTCCTTCAACTTGTGAACAATCTAATTTAGAAATTCAGTTTTATTTACATATGAATGTCTCAGTTAAATGTCTATATCTGTTTCTGGTGCAACTTCTGTCTCTTTTTATCAAGTTCTGCTGAGGAACTGCCTTTACTTATTATATTTTGTAGACAGAAAAGGTTGACCTGGAAAATACAGTAGTTGATGAGAGTCAAAGACAGTTCAATGATCAAGGGGCTTCTTCTCTCTCAAGACAAGACAAGTCCAGTGGTAAGTGGTCGTACAGTGAAATTTTATTATGAAGTGTTGATTCTACAGGTTAATGTCTATGATATGATTTGGATGTTTCATTAACATCAGCGAGTGTACCAAGGTTCATCTGATTGATGTTTAAACCGTCCCTCTTATTTGGGTTATCACTACTTGGTGTTTCTAGTTGACTAAGTTAGTCTCCTGAATTTATTAGTGGCGAAGACAACTAACATTTGCCACACAATTGGTAAATGCAATTTCTTTTGTTAAAAGTGTCAATGTTTTCTTGCAATCTGAAGAGTATTCATATCTGATAGGCTGAATAACAGAGAGGGGTTTTTTGTTCTAATAAACTTGGATGCATTTTTTTATTGGTAAATAATGTGTGATAGTTGAATTATTTTAATTTTTCTTGGTTTTCACTCCAGAAGCTAGTGCAAGTGAAACTGATGATGAAAATGAAAGAGCTGATGCTGCAGAGGAAGAAACCGATGACGATGAGAATACTTTCTTTGATACTCGTGATTTTCTATCATCAGGTTCCTTCAAAAGCAGTGGGTCTGATTTTCGGACATCGTCTTTCTCTTCTGACGATGAAGGTCTTTATGCACTTGAATCAGAAGAGGAAATTGATCCTTCCATCAGAACTGTTGGGAAAAACTATCCTTATGTCAAGCGGCGTAAGAAGTTACCTGACCCAGTTGAGAAAGAGAAAGGAGTCAGCCTTTGGTCAATGATTAAGGACAATATTGGGAAGGATCTAACTAAAGTTTGTCTCCCTGTCTACTTTAATGAACCTCTCTCTTCTTTGCAAAAATGTTTTGAGGATTTGGAATATTCATACCTCCTTGACCGAGCATATGAATGGGGAAGGAGGGTAAGTTTTCCTTGATAGTAGAATTATTTTACATCTTTGCTTCCTCCAATTCTTTAGGACCTCCCTGTTTTATTTTGTTACACTAGCTTCTCTGATTCTATATTTCTTACCTCCCTGTTTTATTTTGTTACACTAGCTTCTCTGATTCTATATTTCTTTATTGCTTTCATTTGTACAAAGTCCTTTTTTCTTCTATGGACTGTATGAAGGATTTTCGGCCCACGGGAGAATTGATGGTAGTGAGATCATCCCCTTATTGTATTACATCTTATTATTAAGTAGCCAACAAGGCCGTCAATAAAATGTACTACTTTTTGGCTTTGCTCTTATATAATCCGTGCGTATATCAAGGTTGAACCTTTAAAAGAAGTCTATGATGGTATTCATCTACAGTAGAATCTCCGTGGCACTTTTGGGAGCCTTTCATTGTAGCAAATTATTTATACACCACTTACCGATTGTTATCTTATGCATTTACATTTTTTCAACTGCTGCAGGGTAATAGTCTTATGAGGATTCTTAATGTGGCTGCTTTTGCTGTATCTGGTTATGCTTCAACTGAGGGACGAATTTGCAAGCCATTCAATCCGTTATTAGGGGAAACGTATGAGGCTGACTATCCAGATAAAGGCATACGTTTTTTCTCTGAGAAGGTTAGGCATCTACTCTATGATCTATATTCTTTAGTCAGCTTTGTGCTTATCTGAATCAATGATATGATATTCAGCCTGAGCAAAGCCCATCCTAAACTTAGAGCAAAGTTCAGTTAACTGCTATTTGATTGTGGGCTGAACTCATTCATAGTGCATTGCATCTCTTCATTGCAGCATCAGTACATGACCATGGTTTTTAATCAAAGGGTGAGGTAGGGCCAATGTAGTTTTTGTTACAAATCTGAAGAGGGACAATTTTTCTATGGTAATGTTACTGTTTTGGGTTGTTCACAATGTCAGGAATAAATATAGAATGATGCTAATTTCAACCTTTTTGTGACAATCTGATGGAAAAAAAGATAGTAAAGAAAATAGATCATAAAGATAATAATCTTTGTTAGAGGGGAAAATTGTAAAGAAAATAGATCATAAAGATAATAATCTTTGTTAGAGGGGAAAATTGATAATGCTAAGAAAAAAATTTATAGTTGTTTATTAGACTAGAACAAAATATCTTTGCTGGCGGAACAGAATATCCCGAAGGATGAGTCTCCTGTTTTGGTGTAGAAATTTGGCTTGATGCTTTTACATTTCAAGGTACATGAAGAACAGCTGCTAGTGTGTTCTGCAATATAAAGACATATTTTGTCAATTATAACTTTGGCACCTTTTTTGTTTTGGCTTAGTTTTCCTTTTCTCTTTCCCCATTTAAATCAATGTATCATGAAGCTTACTACTGTTGTCAGGTCAGTCATCACCCCATGGTTGTTGCATGCCATTGTGAGGGTACGGGATGGAGATTCTGGGGAGATAGCAATCTAAAAAGCAAATTTTGGGGTCGCTCAATTCAGCTAGATCCTGTTGGCGTTTTGACTTTGGAATTTGATGATGGAGAAGTTTTTCGGTGGAGTAAGGTATGATTATTCGGATCATATTGTTTTCTTTGTCAGGTTCCAGTTTGAAATTCGATGTTTTAAAATGTTAGGTTACAACATCAATATACAATCTCATATTGGGAAAGCTGTACTGTGATCACTATGGTACCATGAGAATTGATGGAAATCGTGATTATTCATGCAAATTGAAATTTAAGGAGCAGTCAATCATAGACCGAAATCCTCACCAGGTGTGCTGTCTTTCTCTAGCAATTGTTCTGTCCTAGGACAACCTTTTTACATGCATTGAGTCTTAGATTTTGCTCATAGTATTGCCAGCTTTTAAATTTGGTGTATAAGACTGGATGTTTTTTGTCGTAATTTAGCTGTGATGTTTGTGGATTAAATTTTGCTCATAGTATCATATATTGCTGTATCTGGAGTGTCTTGCAGTAGTTTTGCTAGTTTTACTGTATCTGGATGTATGTTAACTATGCCTCAACCTGCCAATATTTATTATTGCTATGCAAAAGCAGAATATTCAAAATATTGGTAGAAGTTACTTTTTATGCTGTGGGATACTTGATTGGAAATGATAAATTTGTTACTATCTTACTTCAAAATGAAAAAGTATTTTGTGTGAACTTTGTTGTTTATGCAGGTGCAAGGAATAGTTCAAGACAGGAGTGGTAAAAGAGCGGCATCTCTTTTTGGAAAGTGGGATGAGAGCATGCATTATGTGGATGGTGATTGTCCTACGAAGGGAAAAGGATACGAATCTTTGAAAGATGCTCATCTGCTATGGAAGAGAAGCAAGCCGCCTCAATTTCCCACTAGATATAACTTGACTCGCTTCGCCATAACATTGAATGAGCTCACCCCTGGGCTTAAGGTAATAGTTCCTTGTCTAACCAAGCATCCCAGCACATTATAAGGGAGTGAAAAACTGGATAAATGTTGCATTAGTACTGTCCCATTTTGCAATTGCAGTTTTTCTTGAAATGTGCATGCTGAGAGTCAACTGTCAGATGGTCCCTAACTTTTGAACTTGAAACACAAATTGAACAGTTTTCTATTTTGTTGGTGGCTTGTGTGGTTCATTGCAATGTTGAATTTTTCTCGTTCTCATGCAGGAAAAATTGCCACCTACAGATTCAAGGCTTAGACCAGATCAAAGGTATTTGGAAAATGGTGAATATGAAATGGCAAATGCAGAAAAATTGCGGCTTGAGCAACGGCAACGCCAGGTAGCCTCTCTCTCTCTCTCTCTCTCTCTCCCTCTCTAGCCGCCTCCTCAACCCACGTTCTCATGTGTGTACGAGAGACAAGAGTTATTAGTTCCATGACTGAGCACATTGTTGGACTTGGAGAAGAAAGAAAGATGTATAACAAATTTAGGTTTCATGAGCTCAAGTTGACCATTTCTATTATTTTATCATTTCACTTGGGATGTAGGTGAATAAACGCATTGATATTTTTTATAAAAATGACAAATATTATGATGGAAATTGATGATTTATACTGGTTAAAAATTTCAATTAGGCTCGGAAGATGCAAGAAAGAGGTTGGAAGCCACGTTGGTTTGCGAAGGATAAAGGAAGTGATGCATATCGATATACTGGTGGATATTGGGAGGCAAGAGAAGAGGGAAATTGGGATTTATGTCCTGATATATTTGGCAAAGTCCCTGCTGATCAGCTTGATTAAAAGTTCAAAATTATCATCAATTCTTTTCCAATTTTTTGTGGGGATTTATATCCCTAACTGCCGTGTGCGCAGTATGGGTATCTCGTGAAATCCCTGTAAGTAAATTAAGATGCAGTAATAAAAGATTTTCTTTTTTTCTTTTTCCTTTTCTTTCGACATCCTGCGCTGCCTTTGTGATATCGGTATTGTTTCCTGATTATTGTCTTGAGTTGCAAAGTTGAAGATGCAAATTGCTGAAATGGATTGGCGCAATATATAAAATATGTTAATAGGCAATTTGGGAGACAATGTGGAGTGGCCGCTGTATCATCCTTCACCCATTTACTATACTAACGCTGATGGTGGAGCAATACATATTACGGAATTTGTGTGTGTTGTTCTCCATGTTAGCCTGCGAGGCTTTTTTTTTTTTTCTCGCTTTTTCTCCTTATTATGTACAATATATTTGTTCTGATAGTGTCCAAATGTTTCACTTTTTTCTTTTCTGGTACTTTTTTCTTTTCTGATCTATTGGGTTATTTAAAAATTTTGAGTATCATTTGGACCACCTAGGCCGCCTCCATGGAACAAAATGTGGACAAGGTAAAGGATTAATAAAATTAAATTAATCGGTATAAGTCAGGTTTGACACATTGGACGTGTTGGAAGCTTGAGTAGTCGGATCATAGAATCAAAACTAAAACTAAATTATTATAATCAATAAACAGAAGTAGTAAAACCAAAGCGCTATGTGAGACCATTACAATATCCAGTGACTAATAAGGCGAATCAAGGAAGAGGTACACATCAAATCTGTTACTACTGGTGCTAAGATCCTCGGAATCCATGCACATTATACTATACGATTCTACTCGTAATATTCCACGGGATAATGCATAGGCCTTTTGACCTATCTACACACTTCAGTATACTTGTATTTTTTCTGACATTTTCTATCTGAAAAATATAGACGCCTAACTCAAGTCTACCACCATCGCCATATCTCTCACTCTTTCTCACTCTTTCCTAAGAACATGGTTTCAGAGATGACGTAATAAGGGATTTTTGTATTCTGATGACAAATGACAACAGGAGATGAGATGATATTAACCAAAAGTTGCGTTGTCGCTTCTTTCTTCTTTCTTTGCATGCTTGCAAGATTAGATAGATAGGTGACCCATCAATCTTCACCGTTCAATCATTCCTTCTTCCTTGAAATGGGCCCATTATCTCTTTTATACATTGTGAAAATCAATTTCGAGGTTACAAAAATTAAATAAGTTAAAGAATGCCCAATATTTATCAACTAATCCACCAAGGGAAACCCTTTGTTTGAGCTGTACTGGAGCCCGCCAACACTTCAACAAAACAAAAAAGATGATTATCAGTGTTGTTGCTGTTATTCTGCAAGAAAAGAGTGTCTCGCGTCAGAATTTTCAGATTCTTATTAATATTTTCTTTTTAATTGATTGATGATAGTTAAAAAAGACAAAAATTTTCTAAAGAAACAAACACACTTGCTTCTCATCTTGCAAATTATGTATAACGAGGCAGTTTCTTCTTTTCTTTCTTTCTTTTTTTTTTTTTTTCCCCTGTTTTCTCTTCACTTTTGTTATGTCATCTCGTGCTTGTCTGAAACCGAGTTTCTTGCGAAGACACTCACTACTAACCTTCATTACTAGCTAGCTTGCAGAGGGCTTAGGGCGGCTATATATTTTGACTCACTGTTTGATCAATTGGTTTTTGGCCCTTGAAATTTAAATTGCCCTTTGGTTAATAACACTAAATTTTTATTAAAGAACTATAATCTGTTCTATTAGATTTTTATTCGGTTAATTACATAAATTTGAGTTATCTTTGGTTAATTAACTCTTTTTAGTTTTTGAATTTTAATCGAAATTATTATCATATTTCTACCGTTTAATAAAATTACTAATGCATCACTAAAATTTAATTTATGGGTTCACGAAGTGATATTATTAGTATTGTTGAAGTTTTGAAGATGGGTTTCGCATGGGTAATAAAAGAGAACCAATTACTAAAGCTCTTCCAAGAACACATCTTTTGATTAGTTAAGATGAAAGATTCACAATAAGAAAATCAAAATTTTTTTAATATAATATTCAAAATAAAAAAATGAAAAGCGTAGAAAGGCAAATCTTTGTCATCAATAACACCAAAGAAATTAAACTGCCAGAGAATATTCACCACTCTGCAACTAAATATTAAAAGAAAAACGAAAGGAGAGAGAGTGGGTTGTGTCCATCTGATCTGAGTATATTTTCAGTTGCATAGTACTTGTATTTCATTTTATTACAAGACAAAATGTTGCTATTGAAGCTGGTGATTATATGCTTCAAGCTATTTTTGGGACCATATATGATAGTCTCTAGTATTGACAAGTAATCACCCCTGAGCTTCTGATGCTGCCTGCAGAAAATACAGTTTTAGCAGGGAAAGAAGATGAAGCCTTCGCCTTCTTCTTCTGGAGACAAACGTAATATTACATTGCACATTATCATTCAATTAGGTTTTGTTTATTTCCAACTCCCAGTCCAAATAAATAAGGAATTTACAAACTAAATATTTCCGTAATTATATTATGTATGTAAATGATATTCTCAAAAATAATACCAAAAAAAAAAAAAGAAGAAAAAATTGAAATATTATACGATCGTTCGATGGGGTTAGTGGCACGCATGTTCTGTGCTTACAAAATCACACGTTGTGTGTTTGTTGGGCCCAATCGAAATTGGACTCCTCTCATCAAATCCTAATAATACCACACAACACATTCACCTTTATCCACATTATTGAATAAATAACTTAAAATTATATATATTATACATAATTTTTAGTATTTTCTTTTTTCATTATATATATTAATTATTCCCTTTTTTTTTAATTTACACGTGTGTTCATATTTTAATTCAGTTTTAAAATTTTTAATTTTACAAGTAAAATTTTTTTTGAAAATATAACTCACTTTGTTTATCCAATTACCTTATGGTTAATCATTAGATACATTTTCATAAATTGGAACGCAATTTTTTTATTTTTATTCATATTGAAACTAAAAAAAAACAATTAAAGATGAATTCAATCAAACGGCCATCTTTTCCCTTTTATTTTTTTGTCTCACAAGAATTCCATGGACAGACGAACGTAGTTGAATGCATTGATCACATGGTTGGTGTCTGATTGGACCAATTGGAGCGTGTAAAAACGGGTCACCGGCCACCGGCTAATCTGATAGCTTCATCACTCAGACACTAAATTCCGTGTCCTTTTTCTCTTCTCCTGTGCATCCGTATCCAAATTTTTTCCTTTTTTCATAAAAAAAAAAAAATGTAACTTCTAATTTTTCTTTTTTTCGGAAAAAAGGAAATTCATTCAATAGAATTTGGGAGAGATGTTTCGAACAGCAGTTTATTTTTTTTAGTATGAAAGGAAAGGAAATTGAAATCCGGATTTATTGTTAAGTTATATATGAACTTATTATTATGTTATATTTTGGTGTACGATGTTTCAATATCAATTTATTATTAAGTTATATATTATCTCAGTTCCATAATATTTATTACATTTCTTGTTTTAAGGAGTAATAAAATCATTTTGCAATATTTACCTTTTATAATTGGACAAAAAAATAAAAATAATAAAAAAAAGAAATTCATAAAAAATGTAATCGCTTGCAAGCCGTAAAGCATAAAAATTTTTTACCCTTCAAATAAAATGCATTTTTTGATAATTGAACACAGTTTGACTTATGTTTTTACTTTTAACGACAGTTTAGATCACTTACCACTTTAACTAATCCTCAACCGTAAGCACATTGTTGATTAAATTTATCTTTATTTAATAAGCCATAATAAAATATAATAAATAAAACTAATTATATTTTAATATAAATATCGAATATTATGGTAAAATACGTTTAATTCTATTACATTAGATTTGCATCCCATTACAATTATATTTAGATATGCTTGAAATGTCTAAAGCATTAGTTACTTGTCAATTGAAGAACCTGTGTACCTTTTCTTTTGGCCCCCACATAAAAAATCTTTCTTCTCTTTTTTTGTTACTTTATTCATTAGACGGTCCATTTTGAAATCAATCCCATTGTGAAATTTTGTGTAAATATTATTGGCCTAAGATGGTGACCTAATCATGGAAATGTGAATTTGTATATCTTCTTTTACCATTATTTTGACATTTTGACATTGACATTTAATCTTTTCTATTTTGTTTCCATGAACCAATATCCTAATTTTTTTTAACTAATTCTCATATCATCTTTCAATTTTGTCTCCTATAGCTCTATTGTCATCTCACCAAAATTTTTATCTCTAATAATCTATTATATATCCACTATACCATAGGTATTAAGTGCATGTGTAAAGTTTCTCCTTTATAATTTAATTTCATTTTTCTCATAACATATTTTAATTCATGAGATTAAATTTTAAATAAAAAAATTTATTTATGAATTGTTAGTCTCATTTGTTCGGCTTTAATCTGATTGAAAGTCGATTTATCATAACAAAAACGAGGGTCACAGGAATTAATATAAATAATATATATTACTACCAACTAATTGTTTATACAATTAAATAGATTTAAGTGGCTTGTTATAATTGCAACAAATAATTGAAATATAAAAGCAATAATTGACTAAATAAAAAAATATATATACAAAATTTCACTTTGAATTGCTAAAAATAATGTTCTATTATTATTAATAATTAACTTCATTCAAAAAAAAAAAAGAATGTTCTCACATAATGCGCGGTAATTTCGCAAACTAAGAGAGGAAGCACGTGGATAGCTCTAATTGGTGTTGATACACCACGTGGCAAAGAAACGCGTACAGTGGCAGATTTTCATATCGAAACAAAAGAACAAAACGCTCTGGAAATTTCACTTCTGATCCAACTTAGGAGGAAGACGTGGCCTGTTCAGAAATGTCCACGTGGAGAAGCGTGGGCGACGATGATGTCTAACTATTGAGTTGGCAGACAGCGTCGCACGTCTGACTGTTCAGAAAGCGACGTCGTAGCAAGGCCCCACCAACAGACAGTTTAGGAAAAAAAAAAAAAAACAGAAACAGAATATGGGTCCCATGATTCTGCCAGCTCAGGCCGTCCCGCTCCAACTGTAAAAGCGACTGTTTGGCTCCGCCCTTTTTATTATTCTTATTTTTGTTATCTTAATTAATTGTTTGGATATGATCTAAAGGAGAAGTGAATTGATTATAAGATCAAAACAAAAAATTCAAACAAAATGCACATATTAAAAAAATAAATATAATTGTCTTATTAAAAAAATAATAATAATAAGGCAGACATTGAATTAGTAATGGAAGATGCATGGCTAAAAATGATTGGAAGATAATTATAATAGTATTATTGTGAATTGTTAACTAATTAAATAATTAATCGTTTAACTTTCAACGAGCAATAATCAGAGTTGCCATTTTATGTAATGTTAGAGGAGATTAAATCAAAGTCACCAACTAATAATTATTTAATATTAGTAGTTAAAATCAAATAATTGAAAGGGATATATAATTAACTCTAATTGGCAAAGGTTGCTTAATCACGAGATTTGCTACTAATTTTAATATTAAGAGATAGAGAGTCAAAATGTCATTCTCATCTAATATTGTATTTGTTTGAGCAAACAAATTATAATTAATGACAAGAAAATCCAAGAATGCTTTTTGACTTTTGTTGTTTTGAGTTATGGAGTTTAAAAAATGAATAATTTTTTAAATTAATTTAGTTCCAACTATAAATTTGAGTTTAAGAATGAAGGACGAAAATGCAATTAACGGAACATGTTATAGGATAGTCATTAGGTAGTGAATTCAATTATAAATATTAAGGGCTAATCGGATAAAATTAGTTGTTTTGATACTTATTAACTGTTCTGGTAGTTTTTTATAAAATAATAAAAAATTAATATTCGAGGTTAATATTTTCAAACGCTGTGTTATGAAATATTTTATTATTTTAACTAGATAAAATGTAAAAATTTATTTAAGAAGTTATTACCGAATACTGTCTAAGTAGATAATAAAAAAAGATGGGTCTATATATATATATATATATATATATATATGTTTTAAAAAACATTAATAAGAATGATAAATTACATGAGTCATAGCTCGTGAGAGGAAGGGATAAGTTGATTAATGGGTGGTTGAAAGCATACGTCTGAATTCATTCTATGCAGGGAATAAAGGCTAGCAAAAGGTCATTGAAGATGAAGATAGGTTATTAATTAGGCATGAGGGGTCATCACTCATCACTCACCATAGTTAAAGGTGAATTTATTTTTCTACATGCATGGCCAGATCAATTCTTGTACTATACAGGATTATCTGTATTTTATTTTATTTTACAAATTTATATGAATTAATTTGGATAATGATGAAGTGGAATCATGAATGAGTAGCACAATTACCAATTCACAACCTCAATTATTTTACTGTTTTAGTTCAATGTTGCTTTCCACATTCTAAATTGTCTGGTGAAGAAGATAAAGCAAGTTGAGCATTTTAGTCCAATCAAAAGCTATTTGGTTGAACACATTACCTGCATAACTTTAGATTGAAGATTAACCAAAGCTCTATTCACATTATAACAATATGAATTAGGGTTGAAAATGATTTTTTCCTTTCAATCTTATAACTTGCAAATTATATTTTAGATATCTAAAATATAATTTATGCCCATTTACGTAGGATTGTAGTACTATACCGTGTAATATAATATTTATTTTTTTAAAAAATGTTATAGTTTATTTATTTTTTAATACTAATTCAAATTTAGGTTATTTTAATTTTTCTTTTTTTACAAATTCTACTTGGGCTTTCCACAATAATTTCATATGGGCTTCAATGTGGGCCATAATAAAGGTAATTTAGGTCCATCCCTTAACGAATCATATTGATGTAGCGCAGGCTTTTGATCATTATCAAACCCAAAAATTTATTTCTTATAAATTCTTAACCATCATAAATTTCTTTTAACTATGACTTAGTTACCAAGTAAGTGGGATTATTAGGAACTAGAATGATACTAATATTCCATAGTTGACACTAATTGCAAAGAAAGGGGTAATTTTTTTTTTTTTTTTAATGTTGGAATTTGGTCTCTTTCATCATCAAATATTAGATTCGGTTGTAAATATTTAAAAGCTACCAAAACTCCAGTTGTAGAATATTATGGAATTAGCTAAGCTACCAGAAAAATAATTTGGATTCCAAATACCCATTACAACAAAAAAAAAAAAAACAGTATTAAGGATTCGTCAAACTTTGTTTCCAAACATAACCTCTGAATTATGTCCTAAAACACGTAAGCTAATTCCGCCCATTACTTCGGATATTTATACGCAAAAAATTAAAAGTTACCGAACAAGGAGAAAGAGAATCGTCAAACCAACCTTATAAAACTGGACCAGTGGACCAGCGAATAAAATAAAAATTCCATTCCCTCGAAAAAGGGAAAAATAAAAGGACAATTGCTGTAATTAAACGGAAATATAAAGGCAAATAAAACCAGGAAGAAATTACGTAACAATACATAATGACCTGAAGAAAGAAGTTCATAGGCGATACCGTCACGTCACGATGAAACCAAACCAACGGAGGAACTAGATAATACAGTGAAGGGTTGGATTTGAAATTATAGACAAAACTGAAGGGTGTATTCGTAATAGGTGTGGAGTATTTACTCACATAGTAACCAGCAACGTTCCCTAGGCAAAAGCCGGCTCATTAACATTACAACACAGCACACTCTCTTTCTTTCTCTTTCTCTGTCATTTGTAATTTTTCGCTTTTTTAAATTTCCCAGTTTCTATTGGTACAGAATTATTTATTTATTTGTTTTTCCGATCCTCTGTTTCTTTACTTTCTCTCTCTACACTGTCCTCCTTGTTTTGTAGGATTCCCACCTATTTCTCCAAACACAAAGCACTAAAGGGAGAAAGTGAAGTTTTAGAGAGAGAAAAACCTAAACGGAAAGTTCTATAGAGAGAAACACATAAATCCGCCGGAAATGTTATTCCTCTCCGGCGTTTTTATTTCCACGGCGACTAGCTTTCCAAATGCAGTACTGAACGAATAGATACAGAACACAGAGAGAGTGAGAGAAAGAGAGAATATTGATATAGAGTGAGAGAGATTGGGTGGGAGGTAGAAACGGAAGCAGAGGCCAGAAGGAGAAGGGTATTTTATGAGCAAAAAATGCGTGAGGGACTTCTTATTGATGAACCAAGCGACATCGTTTCAAGTGCTAAGAAGAAGAAATCAGGAGAGGAAGATAAGGTAGATAAGGTTCTTGTTCTAGTGGCAGACAAGGATAACTCCAGACCGGTTCCACTGGTGATTTCGGTTCCGCCGCAACCTATTGTGGTTAATCGTGCCCGATCCCAGTCCGCCACCCGTAGAGTCACGCCCACTAACACAACCGCTACTGCTGCAGGAGTTGATACTAGCAGCGCCGGTGGTTCCACTATTGTGGAGAAGCTTCTGCCCAACGGCGATCTCTACATCGGCTCATTTTCGGGAAACGCGCCGCACGGATCGGGGAAGTACCTCTGGACTGACGGCTGCATGTATGAAGGAGAGTGGCGCAGGGGAAAAGCATCGGGAAAAGGGAAGTTCTCTTGGCCTTCAGGTGCTACCTTTGAGGGTGAATTTAAGTCCGGTCGGATGGAAGGGTTTGGTACATTTATCGGATCCGATGGTGACACCTACCGGGGCTCCTGGAACGCCGATCGCAAACACGGGTATGGTCAAAAACGGTACGCGAACGGAGATTTCTACGAAGGAACGTGGAAGAAGAATCTCCAAGATGGGAAAGGAAGATATGTTTGGAAAAATGGGAATGTCTATGATGGTGAATGGAAAAATGGCATCATCTCAGGGAGAGGGGTTTTGATGTGGGCAAATGGGAATCGCTACGATGGACAATGGGAAAATGGAGTACCAAAGGGAAATGGGATTTTTACTTGGCCAGATGGGAGTTGTTACGTCGGCACTTGGAATAGTAATAAAGATATAATGGCTCAAGAATTGAACGGGACTTTTTATCCTGGAAATGGTAAGGAGCAGTGCTTGAAAGGGAGCGAAGCGGATTTGGTCTTGCCAGCTGCGGCGGGGACGAGAAAGAGGTCGTCGGTGGATGGGGCTAGAGGGAGTAATATGAATTTTCCGAGGATATGTATATGGGAGAGTGATGGTGAGGCTGGAGATATTACTTGTGATATTATTGATAATGTAGAGGCTTCTCTGATTTACAGGGAGGGGTTGGATCGGGATGGGATTAGACAGTTTAGGAGAGGGCCATGTTGTTTTAATGGCGGAGAGGTGAAAAAGCCTGGAGAGACAATTTCTAAAGGGCATAAGAATTACGATTTGATGCTTAATCTGCAATTGGGCATCCGGTAATTTTTTTTTTAATTTAGCTTTTATGATATGAGTTTCTGGGTTCATTTCTGTAGGTGGGAATTTGCTTTGTGCCTAATTGATCTTGCTTTTATGTGCTTTTCGGTACTCCGTTTTGATTTGTATGGTGTTGCCGTATTCAGATATTCTGTCGGAAAGCACGCCCAGATTGTGAGGGACCTGAAGCCCACTGATTTTGATCCTAAGGAGAAGTTTTGGACGAGGTTTCCACCCGAAGGATCAAAGATAACTCCTCCACATCAATCGGTAGAGTTTCGATGGAAGGATTATTGTCCCATGGTTTTCAGGTACTGCTTTTGTTATATTTATTTTTGCATATTCAATTGGTCCTATAATTTTGTATGGGTTCAAGTTTTGAGGTAATATGGTTGATTTTCATTTGGTTTGCTGGACCTGCTGGTATAGATTGTATCTTTTTTATTCTTTCTGTTTCATTATCTTTATTGTGTAATCTGTGTTATGTTGGTCATCTGATGCTATTTCTGTCCCCTCTTTTTTCCTGCTTTGATGCATTAGACATTTAAGGGAGCTGTTCCAAGTGGATACTGCTGATTACATGTTAGCTATTTGTGGAAATGATGCCCTTAGGGAACTGTCTTCTCCTGGGAAGAGTGGAAGTTTCTTTTACCTTACTCAGGATGACAGATTTATGATCAAGACAGTGAAGAAATCAGAAGTCAAGGTTAGTTGCCCACTTGGTTGACTTCTGTTTTATTAAATTTAAAGTTTGTGGAGGGCATGCATATATTTTCAATCTTACATAACTGGCAATTGGTCAAATGCTCGTGTTTTAGCTGGCCCTCATTTAAATAAGAACTTTGAAATTACATTGGTTCTGAAGTTTTGGTTGCCTCTCTTTAGGTGCTTATTAGGATGCTTCCCAGTTATTACCAACATGTCTGCCGGTATGAGAATTCACTAGTGACAAAATTCTTTGGTGTACACTGTGTTAAGCCAATTGGAGGGCAGAAGGTATGTGGTGGGAAATGTTTAGTTTCTACTACCATGTTGCTTGTTATTGAAATTTTGTTCACGTCTGACAACTTGCTATTTTTCAAACTCAGACCCGTTTCATTGTGATGGGCAATTTGTTCTGCTCTGAGTATAGAATACATAGGAGATTTGACCTTAAGGGGTCCTCCCATGGTCGCACAACAGACAAGCCTGAGGGTGAGATTGATGAAACCACAACTCTGAAGGACTTAGATCTTAATTTTGTGTTTCGTCTCCAACGGAATTGGTACCAGGAGCTTATCAAGTAAGTGACAGAATTTGAATTGTTTTTACCTTGTCAGCATTTGTCTACCCTGACTTCTGTGTTGGTTTTCCCTTATTTCTAATAACATGCATGTTAACATTGTGCAGGCAAATTAATCGGGATTGTGAATTTTTAGAAGCTGAGAGAATTATGGATTACAGCCTTTTGGTTGGCCTTCACTTCCGAGATGATAACACTTATGACAAAATGGGTTTGTCACCATTTGTTTTGCGCTCTGGTAATTAAATGATCATCAGTAATAATTTCTTTGGTAAGTTTTTCGTAGCTATATGCATACTGATTAAATCCATGGGCTAAGCAGGAAGTAAGGATTCCTATCAAAATGAGAAGTTCATGCGTGGCTGCCGCTTTCTTGAGGCTGAGCTTCAAGACAGAGATCGAATCTTGTCTGGCCGGTACATTTCTTATACATTCTGGTTCTGGTTAATTAGTTACTGTTGCACCAATGTTAGTCAAAAAGTGTTTCAAAGAGAAGGGGGCTTCTACTCAATTAGTCATTGACGCGTATATATTTGTGTGACTAGGGATTGCATAAACATGTGGTTGAGTGTTTGTTTTGGCATTGAAAGTGGCTAATAATTTCTGTCATTCAATTTATTATTATCAACAGAATAATTGAAAGTGGCTTAGGTTTGTTGCAATATTTGTGGGGTTTGTTCTGTAGACAACAGTAGTTTGTGGGGCTAATACTGGGTGGTGGTCCTATGCCTTCCTAGATAAGAGCCGAGTTGTGTACTTGATATTTTTTTTTTTTGGCCAAGTTTCTCCTAGTTAACTTTGTTGTCACATTATTGGAGGGCAATACGATGTTGCTTTATTGTGATTTTGTGCATATGGAAGAGTGTGATAATATTCACTAATTATTACTTATCCCCTTATATTATACATGATGGAAAATGATGCAGACAAATAGTAGTTTTAAGGGAATGAAAGTTGAATTGATTTCATGCATATCCAATTAGAGTTTTGACCATTTGTCTATCAATGTGTATTTGATACTGAGTTGAATTAAACATGTGTTGTATGCAGGAAACCTCTGATAAGGCTGGGAGCAAACATGCCAGCAAGAGCAGAACGAATGGCTCGAAGGAGTGATTTTGATCAGTACACCCCTGGTGGGATTAGCCATTTAACCCCCTCAAGAAATGGTGAGATCTATGAGGTGGTCCTTTATTTTGGGATCATTGATATCTTGCAAGACTACGATATTAGCAAGAAGTTAGAGCACGCCTATAAATCCTTACAAGCTGATCCTACCTCAATCTCAGCAGTGGATCCAAAACACTACTCAAAGAGATTCAGAGATTTCATTGGCAGAATATTTATAGAAGACAGGTAGCAATGAGAGAAAAAAAACCGCTGAGTAAAAACTGGTCTGGTACAAGAAACTGATTTTGCTTGAATCTGAGTGCACTGCACCACCCTTCAGGGGCAGAAAGTGATCAGAGCAAATAATTTGAGAGATATTGACCAAGCCACACTGCAGACACTGCGGTAGGAGAGCTCGGCATCACGTTTTTCGGCTGAATTTTGAAGATCAGCCATATGAATGAAGGGGAAAGCAGTCGTACATTGGAGGGATGAATGGGAGAGGGAAACGGCGATTATGATTTCCTTTATTATTATTATTTTTTAATATTTTCTTAATTATATTTTGGGAAATATTTTTTTTTTTTTCTCGTGATAACCGCGGGGGGGGGGGGGGGGGTTGTTAATTGTGAAGATTTGAAAGATAGGTATAGGGAACAGGGAAAATGTTTCCCAGAGAGAAGATTCAAAATGGGGGGAAGAAGGAGAAGACTTGGAATAAGAAAAGTGTACAGCTTAATAGAAAAGAGATGGATAGTTTATGGAATTTCGTGAATATATTTTTGTGAACTTTCAAAAAAAAAAAAAAAAAAGAAAAAGGAAAGAAAATGTTTGAATGAATAACCTTATCATGAGAGAGGAACAAGACCCCATGGGATCTCTTTCTCTCTCTCTGTTCTTTTTAACTGTTGTATATAAATGGTAACCCTTTGTTGTATAGAAAATGGGTCATTGCTTTGCTTTTTGCAGTGAAAGGGAGGCATTGGGCTGCAAGAGTTTAACATCAAAAGCAGAGAAAGTATGAGAAAGATGCGCTGCTGTTTCTTCTTCTTGTTTGCTTTGTTTACCCTCTTTTATTTCTTTCTTGAAAAAAGCATTCAAAATAAAATAAAATAAAATATATCTTACATTAATTACTGAGATGAGGAATTCATTTCGTAACTCCAAAGTCTAATCCTCTCGGTGAAGTTAATATGTGGAGGCATTGGGAGTGGTGAAGAGTTTTTTTTTTTTTTTTTTTTTGTATTTTTAACAGCAGAGGTCAAAGTCGTTGGAGATAGAAGAGTTAATTTTTGACCAAGTGGCGGTGATGGCATGGCTCTCGCTTTTGGGAGCTTCTATTGTCTGGTTGCTCAGACCAAAAGCGCGGGTCTGTTTTTTCTTTTATCTATCGAGTATACTTAATTTCTCTAACTGCAACCTTTTTTTCAACTTGTTCATAAGAACCAAAACTCATAGTTACGGCTTCTACTAGTTCTGCTTTAGCATGAAAAATTATTTCTAATAAGAAAATAAATGTAGTAATGCTGAGGAGAGTACATATTTTTTTCTACATTAGTTTATTTTTTTTAAACGTGAGAGAACAGAAATTGGATTTACGAATTCAGGATTTGGCCTTAATTGAGAACGTAAAAGTTTGTAAGCCCCTAAAACTTTAATGCAAAGCAAACAATTGAATGTTATGATTTTGTTGGTTGGCTGAATCTGGTAATTTTGACAGCCAACTTTTGTTAGGCAATGAGTCGATAGATAAATATTGTCTCTTTTGTTCTCAAAATTCAAAAAGCCTATCACGTGTGGTGTGGTGTGTCTGCCAATTTGAGGGCTAAACACAAATTCTAGTCACTATTGGGTTAGCCTGAAAATCTCTTATCACCAAATTCCGAAGGACCACCTACTCACCCTTGTTTAATTGAACAAATAAAGACTAATTTGGTTTTCCAACTTATTTACCAAGGTAATATATATAGATATGATTTTCTAAATCAATTTATTTTTAAATTTATTTAAAATGATCGAAAATATTAAATTTTATTATTTATGTTAATCAATTTTTGTACTTATTTTGATTTTTATAAATTAACGAATCAATCCAATTTAATATTATTGACTTTTATCTCTTCTTGTTTTGCACAAAAAAATTTCTAGGATAATTTTTTTTAATAACTTTTAATAAAAGTTTAAAATATATAAGAAATCATTTCTTGCAACACAATAAATTTATAAATTATGTAATTTGTCAACGTAAGAAATGCATGGTTCACATATGCAATAACCTAGGACCGCAAACGAGTGAAGCTTTTATGAGCTCGACTTGGGTTTGATTCGATAATCATAAAAGATTTAAGTTATAGCTCGAGCTCGATAACCATAAATGAGCTGAGCTCAAACTCGAAATTTATTAATCAAAACGTGTCATTTTGATGTAGGTTTTAATTGATTTTGGCTTATTAAGCTAGCTTGTAATCTTGACTCAACTCGATAACGTTAGCTTGTGAGCTTGCTCGAAAAAGCTAGCTTGAAGAAATTTTTACAAGCTGAGTCTCAAGCAACTCACCAACGGCTTCTCTCGTTCACATTTTATAGTAATTCAATAATGAAAATTAATTTTAAATATTTAAATTAATACATATTTATAAACACGGAAATCAAGTATAAATATAAAGTATGGAAATCAAGAGATGGAAAAATAGGAAAAGGATGGAGAAATGACATTTTCAAAAAATATAGAAAACGAAAACATAAAAAAAATGCGTAAATATAAAAAATATAAAGATTTTATTTATAAAATTTAAAAATATAGGAATAAATATAAAAAAAATAGAAAGAGTGCATTTATAATTTTTAAAGGACAATTAATTCATAAGTTTCATGCTCAATAAAAAAAAAGAAGAGAAAATATTCAAATGTCAAAATGAAAAAAGATAATGAAATTATATTAAATTTAAAGTTTGAATATTGAAATTAAAAGTAGAGTTATTTCTTATTTTCCAAATTTAATATGGATTTAAAATCTGATTTTTCTTATGCAAAAAATTGTTTATGGAGAGAGGGAACACGTGTCCGATTTTTAAATATTTATAGAAAATGACCCGATAAATTTTCGAATTATTTGTAGATGTTTCCATTTTAAAAATATTTCTGAAATACAGAAACGTCAAATTTCTTGCATGTCCATGCAACAGGTTTAAACTTTGGGGTTAATAAGGCAACAAGATAGGGGGAATTGGCTCCTTTTTCCAACACATATCTCTGCCCCTCATACAATGATTCTCACGTACTAAAATTATTTATGGTTTTGAAGAGATGAACGGCTATTAATATTTTTCCAACTTTATTCTCATCTATATTAAACATATTAATTATGTTTTACAATTTAAAAAAAAATTATTTTTCTATATAAAATACGAAAATTTAAATTTATAAATGAATTTTGTAAAATTTTATAAAAATCATCTATTACAAACTCAATAGTTTAAATACTATAGGACAGAATTGAATAATTAGATTACCAAATTACAAACTCAACAATTAATACACAATTGATCATTGACCAACGGTCGGTGAAAAGGAGAGAGAGTTAATTCTTGAATTTTCTGAACATTTTTGCCATGAACCAAACAGCCAAAGAAGAAGGACTGTGATTTGAATGTGGGTGCACATTTCTCAAAACTGGCGCGTAAATGGAGGTAGCACAAGTGGACCTGTCCTATATCTGTGATGGGGTATGTATTGCTACATTTCCATTGGCCTTAAAAGCATATGAATGTCAAAACCTAACTCACTGAAACCAAATTCAAATCCCCTGAAATATTTTTTATGCTTATTGGTCGGAAGGAACAATGTTTATTTTGGCTCCCTATTTTTTGTAATATAATCAAAATTTTAAATTAATTTTAATATGAATTTCAATCCAAAGATCAATTCAGTTCTTTTTTTTTTATTTTTCTTTTTTATATATTAATTTAATTCCTATAATTATTGAAGCTAAAAGAAAATAATAAAAATTGTATTCTGTTTTGTGTTTCTTAATTCACACACAGTTGCTGCCTTCATGTCTGCACTCTTACGCCTAAATTTAATAATAATATTATTATAATGGATATTGATCCAATTTTTTTTAATTAATCCTTATGATGATTTTGATTTTGTCACTAGTGATTTTGAGTAATATTTTTTCTATTTGCATGGCTGGAATGCCTTGGCAAATGGCAGTTGGTCTTCTCAGGATAATTTCATATTGTTGAAGATTGAAATTGATTAAGAAAACTTTAAAAAGTTCCAAAAAAATTGATTAAGAAAACTAATACAAATAAAATATTATTTTAATTACAGGATAAAGGAATGCGATTTTTTTAAAAAAAAAAAAATATTTGGATGATGTTGGATTGGAATAAAAATAGTCTCCAGGGACGAACATGATCCATTCAGTTTTTATTTTATTTTATTTGTATTTCTTTTTTTACATTCAAATACATTTTATCAGTGGAGTCATTTCTTATAGAAAACTAATTTTGGGTTGTTATTTTAATATTTTTTGTTATCTCTATAAAGAAAAAATTTAAATGATAAGATCAAATAAAGATGACCCTACCTCCTTTGAGGAGAGACATGACTGTCAATGTCCATGTTGAACAGAATAAATATGAGATAAATAATATTTTCTTTGAGAAAAAGGAATAATTATAGCCATACGTATCTTTATAAGGTTATGTTCGACAACAATTATTTTCGTAAATCAAAACGTTAAACGTTATTTAAAAATTTATTATTCCGTATGTTGCATTAATTTTTAAAGGTTAGAATAGTTATCCGTGAAAAATTAACTCTTATAACATTTAACTTTTACTGTTTCATGCAACACGACTAAAATAATTAACAGCTATCAAAATAACTAATTTTGTCAAACATACTTTAATATTTGTAACCCAAAACCTTTTATTATTAATTATTTACTATATATTATTATATAATCCTTGCATAATTTGTAGCTACGAATGCTTTTAAAAAACACACGAAAGGTGTATTTTTTATAGAAAACTATATATATATATATATATATATATAATTATATTTTATTCCTTTAAAAATTTTCGGAGAAAACCAAGTTATTAAGGATATGTTCCTAATTAAAAGAACTGGCATGCTTGAAGAACATGCACATGATCTCCCATATACCTCGTTACGTACTATATAATCTACTCAGTTCAAAATATTATCTCTTATTTGAGCACCATCACTATATGTACTTCCTCTGTGTATATGCACGCACCTAACTATTAACGTCTTAGGTAGTAAGAGAGGAGACCAGTGTTTTCTTTTTCCACCCTGTAAGAAGAATATATATATATATATATATATATATATATATATATGTATGGAGGAGTTGTTTAGGGTTTACGTACTATTCTGTTGTTTGTCATAAATCTCAATCAGAATGCAATTTTCCAAAGGTAGGAAGGACCATTGAGGAAGCTGGACCAGTAAAGATGATAATTAGGAAGAATGATAGAGACTATTCATGTCTAAATAGCTTCTTCCCTTCCACGTACTTAATGCTTCAATTTGATTTCTATTGGATTGAATTTTCTTAATAGTCAACCATGACCTAAATATTAATTTCAGATTTATTAAAATTCGACTCTTTTTATATAATTTTTCAAATATAAGTATTTTTCATATTTTAGAATTATTCCGATTAATATGTAATCAGAAAAGATCAATCTGGAACTTTACAATAGAAATTATTCGGATTCAATCGCTAATTTCAGACAAAATAGGAAAATAATAATAAATTATATTTCCTCTTCCCCATGTATGCAAAATTAATTTGACTTTCACACATATTAAGAAAAATTAGTTAATATAGTTAAACTATATTTTTATTTCATTTTCCCCAAAAACAGTCTCTAAAATATTAAATGATGTATATATAATTGGAAATATGGATATATTAAAAATTAAATAATAAATAATATTTAAGAAAAAGACTAAGTTTTGGGACTTATAAAAAAGGAAAGTCAATCCATACATATGATGTATGAGGAAGGAAGTAGTAAATTATTATTGTTATTATCATTTTCCAAGAAAATGAGAAAAAAAAATAATGTATGAGTAATACTTTTTAGAATGGAAAGTCTCGAATTCGAATTCGAACACTCTCAATCTTAAATATTTTTATTAATTTAGTGAATTTATGAAAAAATTACTCCTATTGTATTTTCACAGTGTTATTTTAGCACATTTGAACTCTTTATGAATAATATTACATAGCCATGACAGTACGTATGATCTAAGCTAAAGCTATTAGTACATAAATTGATGAATGGGAAAGATAAGGACCTGTCATATCTTGAGGCCTCCAATTCTTAAATGGATTGCGGCCACATGTCGGCCAAAAGCGGCAATCATACCAACATAGGGCTTGCTATTAAGGGAACAAACCCATTCCCAATATTAAATTACCTTTTTAAAACTATTTTCATCTACCCCTAATCTGAGATTATGCCCCCAAAAAGTTTCTTAAAAATCCTAATTATACTGTCCAAAGCACAAATATTTATTTAGTAGGAGGCCACATTCATTTCTCCTTTTTTTTTATTATTTATAACATTCAAATGCAAACCGCTGAAGTATAAAAAGCTGAAACACGAAATCTTCTCTCTGTGTGTTTTTTTTTTCTCCTTTCCAAAATTAGACAATCGAATTGTTATAATTTTCTACCTAATTGATTTTGTGCAGAAAAATATCAAAATTTAGATCAACCAACCAAGAAAAAGAGGAAAAATGATTGTCTGATCGTATGGGTAGAAAGACATAATTAAATAGAGTAATGGCAATGCATGGACATGGAAACGTGAATTGCACTAATCCATTAACAAAAAAGTATGAGAAAAAAAAAACATGAGTGCCACAATTTATGACCTAATGACTTATAAAAACAAGTCAATGATAATTTAATTAATACATCTTCAAGAGAATCTTAATTTGCTGCTATTGGCTGGGATACAATTTAATTATAATGTTTGGCCATACAATTTATTAAGTTTTGCATTTTTATATTTTTTAATATAGAAAAAAAATCCTAATTTTAAATTTTCTGTCTGTCTATTTATGTCTTATAGAAAGAAAGGGTCTAAAATATAAAATTAAAAAAGAAAAAAAAAAAGTCAAAAAATGAAAAGAGAGGTGTGGCCATTGGGGTAAGAGAGGTCTATATCATTGCCAACATAAGGTTCCAATTGGGGGGGACATTTGCCAAACTATTTTCTTTCTTTTATTAGTATTTCTATCTCTTCAAATTTTTTTGGTATTTAACAACTATGCCATTGATTGAAAACCAAGTGTGTGCTTCTCTATTATTTTTCAACCACCTTCAACAACAACTACAAGCAAGGATTAGACATTGCAATGCAATCTTATAATTATGTTGTCCCAACTTCTTGAAAGGTATATTCTACAAAACCATTTCTATAAACACATTATTTATTCTAGACTTTCTTTTTCTTTTTTTTAAAAAAAAAAGTAGGCATTCATATTTATTTATTTTAAATATTTCATTTATTATAAATGCATTTATTTTTAGTTTGATTTTGAAAAATAAAGGACGAATGTATAAATTTACCCTTGAATTTTATTATTTTAAATTTGACGTATCAAACACTTTAATTTATAAATTACATTTATTAAACACTTTAATTTTTAAACTTATTTTATTAAACAATTTTATTTTTAAAATTAGATCAATTAAACACTTATTAAAAAGTTAAATTTATAAAAATTATTATCCCAAAAGTCATGTTGACTATATGACAAGTTAATATTTCGCAAATAAAAGTCAAAAACCCTAAAAGTTATTCATATTAATATTGAAAGGGGAGTAATATTATCAAAATTTACAAGTTGAGGTGCGCCATCCACAAAGTTCAAGGTATTACAAAATTAAAGTTGTAAAATTCATGGGTGAATTATGTATTCGGCCGAAAAATAAAGCTTAGTATTTTCATAATTTATTAGTGTAAACTAATTATATTATTTTTTTCAAATTAATCTTTTTATTCGAATGGGGTAATTTAGTGTCAAATCATTGGGTCATCGGTTGGATCCTTTTCAACACAAACTCTTCTTAAGTCAGTCTTTATTTTTTTAGGATGAAAGATGATTAATCGAGTTTGTGAATCGTAAAAGTGAACACAAACTTGAACACCTTGTGAAAGTATTAAAAAAAATTAAAACTTTTTTAAAAAATTAGGCTTAAATTCATGTTTAAAAATGCTATATCTACGTATATTTTTAGGATACATGCTACGAACGAGAAGGAATGGTACCATTTGAATCAAATCTAATTGGCAGAGTTCTCTTTTTTTTTTTATTTATTTATTTACTGGGCTTGAGTCCAAATAAGAATGGATGTGACCCAATAGACAGAGCCTTTGTGTGGTGGATATAAAAGAGAGCTCTTCGAAAGTGGTAACAGAAAAGATCGAAGGAGTGAAGAACATATACTGTGGACAAACAGTAGCAGACAATTAAAAAATAATAATTGGAAAGGAGTTTTTACAATTTATATCGCTTATAGTACATGAAAGAAACAGAATTGGGAATAAAGAGAAGGAAATAAATTGATACATAACATGGCCAAGTGGGTGTGGAGGCCATTGTTGGAAGTTGATTTTTTTTTTCTTTTTTTCTTTTTTTTTTTTTGGAATTGAAGGCAGATTTTAGCTTTGCCCAATAATGTGTATTTATGTATAAATGCCACTTCACCATCTATTTGAATAAACTTTTTCTTTTTCTTTTTTTTTTTTTAGAATAATCTATTTCAATAAACTTGGGACCTACATTTTGGTCCATCCACTTTGATTCTATAATCATTCAGTATTGCCCACTACCCAATGAGATATATAAAATATCATCATTCACATATAATTATGTTTGGTGGTCTCAAATTTTAGTTTTTTTTAAAAAAAAAAAAAAAATCATAAATAGGTTGTTGAATGGCCAACCCAAACTTAACATTGTCATTGATTTTTTTGGATACATTTCTTTTATCTAAGAGAAGCCCAAGCCCACCTATTTCTGGACCCTTTTCTGAAAATGGGAAAGGTTTCTTTTGTTCATGTTTTTTGGATTTTTTTTTTTTTTTAATTGGTTGGGATTGAATTAAGTGCATTCCAACTCTTAAAAAAAAAAAGAAGGAAATATTGATTTTAATTAATATGAAGAAAAATAAAGAGCGTAAATGGACATTAATGTCCTTTGTAATTATCTTTTTTTATTTAGAATCAAATCGAAGAGAATTGATTAATAAAAAAATGGATAACCAAAACACATTATTGGTGGAGAAGAGTTTTCAGTCAATATAGGGAAACAAATATGACCCTTCTTTTGGAGATTGGACATGACAATGGAGACCATGCAATAGGTTTCATTACTAGGCTACAAAAGAACCCCACCCTAATCAATTTTGAGACAATATCTCTATTACAAGTTAAATCAATTTGGTGGGTTATGTTTTTTTTTTTTCCCGTTATGATAATAAAATTTGACAGCTCAATTTCTTATAAGAAATGGTTAGTTGCTCCAAAATTTGTGGGGTTTCAGAAAATCTACCAACTCAAATGTGTCACAAGGGAGCTATGTCCAATCACGTGGGACGAAGACGGCCTTGTCTATATCTTGAAAATTTGTTGCAACAAAACTATATTATATGTCTTCAAATTGAGTCGGTTTAGTCTCTGTCTATTCATGTCATGAGAGGTCCTAAAAGAAGAGGCATATCCATATGGTTTCTAGGCTTTCATGTTGCCTATTATTGAAATGTTGCAGTTAATATTAATTTGTTTTGTTCAAAAGATGTTTCGTGCAATGTCCGTAGGTTATAAGTCGATTGTTTTTGTTTTTTCCTTTATACGTATAGGGAAGTATGACAAGCTAGAGCTTAATTTCTTGTTAAGACACAAATCATCCAATTTAAGGCAGCTTAAAAATATTTACAACTTAACTGTAAGAAACGGTTTGTTAATTTTTTTTTTTTTTTAAATTGAATAATTGTTTTAAGCATGAGACTAAAATGTACTAAACCAAAGTAATAGGTTTTCATTTTTTTTTTTTTTAAAGGTAAGTAATCACTTCATTGAGCTAAATGGAAATACAAAGCATCAACAATAAAAGAGGGAGTGACTCCTTAAGATGAGGCATTGAACAAGCGCGTGTTGCAAGCAAATGCGCAACACTATTCGCTGATTGTTTTACAAAGACGAGGAACAACGTGAAAATTCACTCAAACTAATCTTGCAATTTGTTTACTTGTATTTTCTTTGAATTTCATTTTTTTAAAAAAGATTTCATTAGTAAGATCATTTAAAGTAACTAAAAGAAATTTAATTTTAAATTTTAATTTAAGGAATAGCGTTCAATATGCTTATAACAATATTGAGATAATAAACCTATATAATAATATTAATCAATATATATTAAATTTTATATCATAAATATTAGTTTTTGCAAAATTAGTTTATGTTGATATTCTTTAAAATTCATATAAAATAATTTCCAAGTGAGTTAGTTATCTATAGGATAAAATTTTCAATCTAATTTCTTTTTATTATTATTGCCGTAACCATACGTTCTAAACTGGCCCATCCGTATTGGGCTAAAATAGGGGTTCATCTCATTAGTATCAGCCCAATTGGGCTCTTGTGGCCTTTTCGTTATTGTTCGGTAATGAGGTCCCGTTAATGAGTTCGTGCCATAAACGACATCGTCAATTGAAGAAAAAGTTAAATTTTGCTCATGTTTTGCAGGCTGCCTTCGAACGACAGGACGTGGGATCTAAAATATGTAGTAGTTTAGCTAGTTAGTGAGCAAAACTGCAAAAGGATAACAAAAGCATTTCTGTAAATTAATTAATTAAAATTGTAAGAAAAGTAACCGATCCGATCCGATCCGATGCGAACAGATATTCCGAATCCCATGATCTTCCATTGAAATGGGCAAGCAGAGTGAGGTTTGAAAAAGCACTGAAAATGCAGTTTGCAAAAAAGGGGCAAACATCTTGTTTCAGCTTTTCTTTGATCTACTAGATGACAGGTTGAAGTGACAGCCTTTTTTATTTACCTGACAGTGATCCAAATAAACCCATCAAACACCCTATTCTATGACTATATGCCTCTCTTCCTTCACCAACTATCACCATTTTTCTTGTGTAATCTTTTTGTCAGGGCATGCACCCACATGCTCTCTACATTGCTCCTACTGTTTCCTCTCATCCATTTCTTGAATTTATTTTTGTATTAACTGTTAAAATAAACCGAAAGTTTTGCATTCTCAGAAAAAGCAATCATAACCCCTTCAAACCCACCATATACAAAAGGATTTCCTGCTTGTTTATGTTGTTTTAGGAATTTGATTGGGCATAAAATGATAGAAATGACTAAGCAATGGGTCTTTGCAGTTTGCTCACAGTAAGAACACCAAAACCCTAATCTCAAAAACTTCAAAACCCGATCTGTAGCATTTTCTTGCATAATTTTAACCAAAAATATGAAAGCTATGGTATGGATGAAGAAAGATGAAGGGAAAGGATATATTAATGTATATTAAGAGCTGAGGCTATAACTTTTTTTTCAGGTTTCTGGGTTTTGCATGGCTCAAGAAAATTTGAAAATTATATAAATAAAACCTTAGCAGCTCAAACATGTCAAGTGCTAATACTAAACTGCTATTGAAGAGTGATAGTGAGTCGAATTGGTAATATTTCAATAGAAAATACATTCTTATTGTACTTGTTTCTGCAGTTTGAAGGATTCTACACCAACCTCGATCCACGCTTTCATTTAATGCTCGAATGACCATTTTCATTTCTCTTTCTTTTGGAAGCTCATTTGTCTGGAGGTCGCACAGGAGTTGCATGAACCTTAGTTTGCTTCATTACACGTGTATTGAGCAAATGGGTACTCGCTGCTTATACTCATCATGGTGGGAGAAATTGCATTTGATTTATTTCTAAAATTTGTATTTGGATCCCAATAATTACGAATTCAAACTTTAATTGGACACTAATGATCCGAGGATTTATGAGTTGAACATTATCTAATTTACGGATGAAGTATGATATGACAAAGTATGAGTTTTTTTTTTTTGTTGGGAGTTTAACATAAAAATTGCTTTTAGGGGGATAGTTTTCTTCTTATTAGTGCCTTATTTTCAAAAATGATTTAAATCTATAAATATTTCAATTTAAAGTTGAAGAGACTCTTATAATTTTTAAAATTTTTGACTAATAAATACATCCTTATAATAATAATCTATTAGTGAGTTGATCTCCTCTCAACTAATCATGTATTAAGGATGATTAGGGTATTATAGAAAAAAAAAAAAAAAATCAGTTGAACTACTTTCTTAGTTTGAAAGTTTTTTCCGTTTTCTCATAAGAAATAAAGAAATTTCATTAACATAAAGAAAAGTGTTTGAAAAATTAGTTTAACTGAAATTTTTTCTTCATTGACTTGTCTTTTTCTTTCAATGTTGGTCGGTCCACCTTTTGAAATAATGGAAAACGGAAGTTTACTCTTTTATGAGTTTCCTAATTTCGCTTGCAAGTTCTGAACCTTCTTTAACGACAGTCAATTGGATTTGAACACTTTGCTCAATGAAGGTTTTACCTCCCTTAATCACATCCCATCGTATTTGTTTCCCTTCTCAATAAAATAATAGGAGGTAGCATAATTTCAAATTGCATCGTTCTCAGAGTGATTTTGGGTATAAAAAAAAATTAATTAGAAATGAGAATTAACCTAATATGATTGAAGTAGACTCCATATGCATATCAATGTCCATTTGCAAATTTGTTCACGTATCAATGGTTTAGTGCCTTAATTTTCTTAGAATATGTCTCAATTTTTTTATATTTATTCCCATATTTTTTTTGTTAATGTGTTCCAAATGACAATAACTTAAATGTGCATAGAAAGCAAAAAATTGAAAATATATTTATAAATCTAGCAAGTGGTAATTTCTTTTTCTTTTTTACTCGCTATGAGTAATTGATTATCTTCCATTTGTAATTATTGTTCCATTCATTTTAGTACTCATTTTATGAATACCTCCACATTTATTCTTCAGGGGACAGTTCTCGATAAAATAATTTCATTGAATACATTTTTAAGTATTTACCTAGAGCTATCTTATTATTCTCACACTATTAAATGAGGATAATGCAATATTTTTGAATTGATATTGTTTCCAAAATTACTAAATAAGATAATTTTTTCTATCTAAAATAAAACACTTAAGATAAAAATTTTTTCTAGATAAATAGAATGAAGGGAGTAATATATAAATGTAAATTAAGAGTAATGTAGAGTTTTCATTTTAATCTCTTAATATAAAATTTAAGCGTTATTTTCATATTATTTAAGTTTTTTTAGAAATTAAATAAAGGCAATGTAGTCTTTGAAAATTGACATTACTTTTAAAATTATTAAATTTAATTATTTTTTCTATCTAAATAGAACATTTAAAATAAAATTTTTTTTGCCTAAATAAAATAGAGAGAGTAATAGATGAAGATAAATTAAGGTTAATATGGAGTTTCCGTTTTGATCTGTTAATAGAAAATGACAAGTTTGTCTATAAAGGTAAAAAGAAAAATTTCAAGGGAGCATTATTATTTAAGAAAAAAAAGAAAAAAAAAAAAGCAGTGTCATATTCACCATATTGCAGGAGAGCAGAGAGCAGACAAGATTGGTATACCCATCGCTGCGTGAGTCCGCGCCTCTGTCTCTCTCTCATATCACGCCGCCATAGATGAAGATTGGTTTTTGTCTTGTAATGTATGGGGGCAGAGAGGTATAATGGGTAATCTCTAATTCCAATTTCCATCATTACACAGATTTTTATATCCCTAAAATGTGAAAGAAACTGACTCTTTGCAGTAGAAATAAAGCCTCACCCTTTCGCTTGCCCTGCCCTATTCTTCCTCAAACAGTTCCATCTCTACCTTTCTCTGATCTTTCCCCTATTGGGTTTCTTTGACCTTGTTATTGTCCTCCATTTTTAATTCTATCCTTCATCTCTTTTTCTTCTTTGCCTAGACATACCCATACCCGATTATCCTTTCTCTTTGCCTTTGCCTTTTCTCTTCTTCTTCTTGGTCTTTCTGTTTCTTTCAAAATATGTGCAAAACCCCTCTTTCTCCTCCAATGGCTTCTCAACTGTCGAACCCTGACTCTAACTCCAAAATACTGAACTCTAAACCATTAAACCCACATGCTTCACCTTTTCTGAAAACAGAAGCAAAGAAAACAGATTTGGTTTTGCCTTTAGAACCCTTTCTGCCTCATAATATTTCCACTCTTCAATCACAGCCACTCCCACAACCACCGGTCATGTCGGTGCCGTTGGCAGCTCAGGGTTTCATTTGCTATCCCGATTATGTCTTTCATCAACCCACTCCGGCTTGGACATACCCAGCTGCATCAACAGTGTACTACAATGCTCAAAAGCAGCCATTGCATGGTAATGTGACGCCTTTCTGTATTGGAGCTATGGGCAAGGAGCTGGCCTTCTATAACGCTAGTACACAACCTTTAGGGACTAGCTCTGGGTTTTATTATCGTAACTGTGATTTACAAAAGGAGTCTAGTGCTGGTGATCAGACTGTGCAGACGAGGATTAAAGGTTTTACTGAATATGGGGTATTGGGTTGTAAGGAGAGGAGGATGTTCAATAGAAGTGGCAGAAAGCTTCATCTCGCACCACCGAGATTAAGGTTACAGAGAAGTGCTAAAATGGATTCTTGTGCAGAGGGATTTTGGATACCCAAAAAGCAGAAGTCTGATAAAAAGATTGATCATGTTGGTTCCCAGACTTCGACGGTAATGAAGAAGAAAGGTGACTCTGATGGTGCTGTAGTTGCTTCTGTTGCTGACAGCGATGAAGTAAAGCATGAAGGAAAAACCAGTCTCATGATAAGAAATATTCCGAACCAGTTTGAGTATGTTTCCCTCCCTTTAATATGTTTATGTTTGATGATTACGTTTGGTTTCTCTCTTTAATATGTTTAGTTTTGATGATTCCGTTTGGTTTCTTTGTACATGGTTGATTTTGGTGTCTTCTGAGTCTTTTGTAGACAATTATTGGCATTTCCTCCATTAATCACTTACTGAAAAACCCTAGTTATTATATTTTTTCTTCTTGCTCCAATGTCTCTGTTTGTTTTCGCCTTTTTGTGACCCTTGGCCTTCAAAACATTCAGTAAAAGCTGATAAAAGTGGAAGGGAATTAATGGCTGATCGTTTTGTCTTCCTTTTCCTTTTTGTTCTGTCGTTTTTTACTGTTGCACACTACAGAAGTCCTAAATTAAGAATTTATTAATGGTTCATGCGCCATGTAAATGATAAAGACACAAATGCTTTTTTCTTTTCTATTGTTAAATTCTTCCATAAATGCCATTCTTTTATTGGTTAAAGGGATTTGTTTTGTTTTGTTTGTTTATGGAAATGGAACAGAAGGCACGATCTGCTGCGCATTCTGGACCAACATTGCCTGGAGGAGAACAGAAAGGCCAAGTTACAGTCTGATCCCGTTAGGTCTGAGTACGATTTTCTTTATTTGCCAATGGACTTTAGGTAATTATATGTATATATATTTCGATTTTCCTTGTTTTACTTTTTCTTTGTTGATCGAGAATATTTTTTTATTGGAATTTTGATGGTGAAAATTAGGAACCGGGCAAATTATGGTTATGCCTTCGTTAACTTTACGAATCCAGTTGCTGCTTCAAGGTTTTGGAAGAGCTTCCATAAATATGAGTGGCCTGTTTATGTTAATAAGAAAATTTGTGAGGTTTCTTGTGCTGCTATTCAGGTTATATGTTCAAATCATCCTCTCTCTTTTGGTTCTTTGACAAAAAATTTCCATTTTGGTGAATGGTTTTTTTCTTTTACTATTTGGTTTCTTGAATCTTGGTTTGTTTTTGTACATAGGGAAAAGATGCGTTGAAGAACCACTTCAGGAACTCGGTTTTTGCTTGTCACACCAATGAATATTTACCTGTAGTTTTTTGGCCACCAAGGGATGGCCGTGTCCGCTCGAAGATCATCTTAGTTGGTAGACGTGCTGGAGCTGCACCACAACCGCCACCACCAAGAGGTCCGGTGAATCAGAAAGCTTGAAATAAGAAATCTTTCTATCTGATAGATTGAAGGAGGTGATAACTTTTGGCTTCTTGGAATTGGTGCTGAATCTAATAGTAACCTTTTAGGGTTAATGATTGAAATAATGTTGTAAAGAGTGTCATGGCCTGCCTGTGTTTGCATTATCCCCGGAGATGATGCTGGGATGGAGGTTCTACGTGGCACATTCTGCAGTGAAATGGAAACACGGGTTAGTGACTGTCAATTGGTACTAGTGGATGGGTTTAGTCCTCTCTCTGGGTCTGTAGGTTTTGTTGCGGAAATTAGGTTAGTCCTGTGTTTTCATTATCTCCCTAGGAAGTTGGGATTAATGCAAACTCTGGGGTGAATTGGAAACATTGGTTTAGGTTTGATTTAGCTAAGGGTTTTGTAGAAGAGAACTACCTAATACGTATCTTGTGTTGTAATATATATATATATATATATATTATGATATGTTTAATGTTTTCTACGCTTATGGTTTGCGTGCGTTGCTGCCGACTGATTTATGGTGTGTCAAAATTGAATGGTGTTAGAATGGATTTGCTTTTTTCTATTCTTTTTTTTTAATAGACAAATTTGTTATATTATTATTACCAGAACAACGGATAAAAAATATTAATTTCTTGGGTTTGCCTTTATAATAAATCATATTGCGTGTAATTTCTTTTCTTTTTTTTTTTTTAAATTTTTCTTAACAAGAAAATACTATGTAGAATGTTAAGCCCACTAGAGGGAATGAGCGGCGGAAAAAGGATATATAAATCCGTAACCTTTTGATTATGAGCACCTCACCTTTGTCATCTAAAATTTGGTAAGTTTGGAAAGCATGCCATTTCAATTACTTCATAATTCTCTTGTGTGGTTTTTGAGTAAAGTTCAAATATGGAAGAATCACAAGTGCAGTGGCAGACAAACAACTGAATGATATCGCCAAACAACATTTGTTTTCAGAGTGTTTGAAATAGTATTTTGTGTCTTAGTTTAATTAATTCTCTTTTCATTAATTATTGTGTTCGTAGGATTATATTTATCTTAATGATTATAATTTGAGCTGGTGTTTTATGAAATCTTATCCTCGTTAATGTTTAGCATTTTATAAATATTTTATGACGCGTATGTTTATTATTTATATGTCTTTGTTCTCTATGAAATTACTTTTTTTTTTTTTTGTCTTTTTTTTCTAATATTAAATAGCTAAACAAATATCTATTTTAACTACTATATAAACAATTAACTATTAACAACTAATATCTAACCGCTAATAGTTAGTAAAATAGCTGATAGCTAAGTTGACGTAATAAGATCTGTTCAGCAAAATTAATTGTTTTTATAACTGTTTATTATTTTAATAGTGTTTAGCTGTTAATTATTTAAGTAAAGTTCCACAAAATGTTAAAGCTAAATGTTAAATTAGTTAACTTTTTATGAAACGCTATTGTAATCTCTAAAAATTGATACAAGCTCTATGCTACCGAATAACTTTTTAAATAGCGTTTAGCGTTTAATTGATCAAAATTTTAAAAACTATTCAAACAATTATTGCTAAACATAGCCTTAGAATCATAAAATTGCCGAACAGGCCCCTGTGTTCAATTCTCTCTCAATTATTTTGTAGGTTGAGTACTGATGGTATTTAGATTAGGGATAATAATTTCATCCGATCTAATTTCAGCAGTTCATATAGTAAATAAACGGGTTTGAAATGAGTTGAGGAAGTTACTATCTATGTAGAGTTCAGACTTAAGGACTGAAATAACCACCACCTATCACTCGATTAATAATTATTTAAAAAAACTTTTTTTTAAAAGAAAATATATATGCACCTTTTTAATTATAAATGACTTTATAATTATACCTGATGTTTATATTACATTTTTTTTATCATTGCAAAATAATATGTTTATAATTTTTATTTTTGAAAAAATATTTTTAATGTTAAACGGATAATCGATTATTTAAACGGATAATTATAATGGGATGAGCAGATTCGGATATTAAAAATGAATTTTTAAACGGATTCAAATATTTAATTTATAATCGGATTTGAGCTCAGATTTAAAAAATTCATTTTAAGCGGGTATTTGACTCATTGTGATCCCTAACATGCTTTTAATTTTCAAAATCAATTTGCTATGTAAATCAGCACGATCTACTCATACATGCAAACGACTAGTTGAAACACAAGTCAAAAACATATTTCCCACAAACGGTAGTTCTTAACCTTGTTCGATACTCCTTTTAAATATCAGCAAACAGTATTTTACGAACATAATTTTTGATTTCTTGAGTAATGTTTTTTCTTTAGCTTTCTTTTCTTGTTGTTTCTAGAACACTGTTGGAGGATTATCAGATTGAATTGTCTATAGAAGTCAGGTATTTTTCAGTGGCAAGGAGTTCAGATATAATGTATATATGGACACATCTTTTTTATTTCAAATATTCCTTTCCTAATTAACACCTAATTCCCTCTATTAAGCCTTTAAATGGAAACTTCAATGTATCCTCCTCTCTTATTCATTTTTCACTATCAAAATGGAGAAATTAATAATTGTTATGGCTTTCAAGGCATTTATGGTCGAGAGTACAACTTTCGTAAATTAGAAAAATGTCCATTGGATAAGAGTTGAAGGAGAATAAGATTTTAAAGAAGAAAAAAAATTATATTTTTTCAAGAAAATGAATTAAAAAAGAATAAAAATTAGTATGTTATTTCCAAAACATTTCATTACATTAGCCATTAATTAATAAATAAAAATTTAATAAATTGAAAATGAACATTTAATGATTTTATTGGCAAATGGACAAAGAGATATACAAATTTAAATTTCAAATGGGATAATACATAAACTTCACGGAAACTTTCTATGCAGTCCATATATATGTTGCTAACATATATCCAGCCCATAATAAAATTGATTTAAATGTCAACACATTTATGCCATCGATGACTAGTATGGCCAAGATTGAAGTTACAGACTTCCTGCATGGAGGTTTTCTGAAAACTGAATATGATAGAAGAAGTGGCCGAAGGAAGAGAGAGGAATGAAAGAGAACTTGAACTCAAACTCGAGCTCGGATGTCAGTCAAGTAAATTGCTAATCAAAGTCTTTACTGATTAGAGTGTTTGTCATGCCATCGAGACAGATTTGCAGCAAAACATACAAAGTAAAGGAAGGGTAAGAATCTATGGAATGTGTATTTGTAGAAAAAACATTCAATGACATGTAAACTGGTTTATGTTCAGTAAAGCTGTGAAATGACTTAACTCATATAACCTAAAATATAATGACCACGAGAGCTAGAGGAACTCATCTAAACCAAAAGGCTGCATTTTTTATCCAGATATATGGTGCAAACGTCCAAGAATACACAACAAACACTACTCAAAAGAAGGGAAGAACTCAAAATAATTTTCAATTACATAGATTGTACATTAATTCAAAACTACGATGAGAATGAGCCAAACCAATTACAGATTAATTCAAATTGATAACATATGGTAACGGTTACGTCAATGGACAGCAACACAGGGACTCTTTAGAATTTCTCATGCTATCTTTCACAAAAACATTTCAATTTTATCTGCAAACATACAAGCAACTCAACAACAAACATTACAGTTTTTAAAGTTAGCTAGTTTATTGTTGTGTTCATAATATCATTAAGGAATCAAAATACCTATGCTGAAAACACCCAATATTGATTAACGAACATCAACAAAGTGCATGCATTACTTAGAGTATTAAAAAATGAGAAATAAAGAGGATGGAAACCACGAGCACTTGCCTAAAGTAGAAACACTCAATTGCATTAAGTCGTTGTACTAGAACTACAAGTGATTTCATTGGAATCAAGATTTGAATTAACGGGGAGCTTTTTTCTTCCCTGCAACAGTGACTCTCTTACCCTTCAAGGTTCTGCAGTTGTTCTTAGTGCGCTGTCCTCTACATGGCAAACCTTGAATATGTCTTATTCCTCTATAGCATTGAATCTCCTTCAACCTCCTTATATTGAGAGCATTAAACCGTCTCTGAAAATTCAAGGTTCAAAATATTCAGAGATAAAAGGTTGCCAATTTTTCTTCTAAGAAAAAAAGGAAATAGAGAAAGTTAAAAAGGGATTTACTAAATCTCCTTCAATCATGTACTTGGAGACCTCATCACGAAGAGTAATAAGCTCCTCCTCGGATAAGTCCTTCGTGATTTTGTTCTCAAAACTGAGATCAGCTAGGATTTGGCGAGCCCTTGACCGGCCAATGCCGTGGATATACTGAAGGGAGTATTCAACTCTCTTGTTATTAGGAATCTCCACACCTCCTACACGAGCACATTGGATGCTTAAACCATGGACCTAAATACAACATAAGAGAAATGAACCATTGCTATGCATTAGCGTCCAGCTAATCCCAATAAAAACAAAAGGGAAAAACTCAAAATTACATTTTTTGAATCCCAAAATTCTCATCAATCAGGACCTTCAAAAGGAAAAATCCTTTTTTAACTCAATTGAAGTTGCTTGCACCAAGTAATTGCTGATAATATACACCAAATCTTTTCTATAAAAACACAAAAGCTTTCATCGGATCGCCAAATAAGTGCAGGATAAAGCAGTAATTAAAGCATTTGGGTTGCCGGTAATTTCTTTTCTATACATTCGTCAATACCGCTAATTGATAAGCCTAATTACAATTCTTAGCTAACTCAGGTTTAGATTTTAAGAAATAACAGAGCTTGTAGAAACAGGCAATGTAATAGAAGTCAAATAAAAAAAAAAGAAGAAAGAGAAATGCAAAATAGAATAAAAAATAAGCTTAAACTACTTAATGAAATTGGGCTTGCCTTAGGAGGGCTTGCGATCGGGAGAGAGACGAAGGCAGAGAGAGAATTACTTCGCCGGCCGTTGCATATAACTGAAAGTGAAGGTGCCACAGGCATTGCCAGCGCTTGTGCCATTTTTTTCTATTTGCTAAAGTTTCTCGGAAGCCAAACAGACGGTAAAGAACTCCACAGGCTACTAGTCGCTTATCCAGTTATCCTATTAACGGCGAAATCTAGGGGTACTCGCTCAGACAGAAAGATTAGTGGCACATCTCTACAATTCCAAACGCTGCGTTTTAGGGCCAGAGTCCGAAGTTAAAATAGATGAGCTTCTGGCTTAAGCCCACAACGAAGTCAGTGGGATTTTTTATAAATGTAATGTTTTTTTTTTTGTCAAATTTTGATGAATTAAGTGTTAATCACATACTGTCCATGCATTAGTACCACTACCCATTAAAGGAATTTTTCTAGTTACTTCAGGATGGAAGAAAAAAATTATTTTACCGTCGACCAGCAAGAAGGAATCATAAATTATCGTTCATTCACTGAAAAAATTCTTAAGACTTGGAAGTTATCATATTTTCACTAATTCAGTAGTAATGCTCTGTTTTTTTTTTTTTTTTTTTAACTGCCTTTTAGACCAATCCGAAATAATAACTTCAATGCAAATTACTTAACCTCTTAAGAACAACATCCTTCGATAATATAACTCATAAACAATGAAGTAGCCCCCAGATTCGGTAACCACTTATTTCTGTAAATCCTGCTTCATAATAGAGCAAGCTAACCACAGAATTGCAAAATTAAACATTCACAATTCAAATATTACTATTCAAAACCAAGTACACCATCAAAAAGCCAAAATTAGAAGACTAAATAATAGTTTAGCTGCTGCCAAAGCTGGTAGTTACTCTCTTCTTTTTGACGCTTTGCTTAACCTCCTCTTTCTTGACGCCTTTGTATCGATTGAGCTAGAGATAAACGTCCATCCTGATTGCCTTTTCTTTGTCCTGAGAGATAGTATGAAAGCAAATCTAAATAAGAATAGCTAACAAATAATAACAAGGCCACATCCTAAGATGATAATAACTGAATTTCGTGGATTTAAAATTCAGCACTTGGCCTTCAGTTTGATTCAGTTAAAAACTGACAATGCACTTCAATAATAGAACAATCTGGCTCGACAGCGTTCATGGCAATCAATGTTATTAACATCCTTACCCTTCCTAGTCCGGGCATTGGTTTTAGTGCGCTGTCCTCTGCATGGCATCATGCAAACATGATTAAATCCTCTGTAGCACTGAATGCCTACCAATCTCTCTATATCAGCTTTAACATGTCGCTTCTAAACCACCAAGAATGAATCAATTAGAATGAGTAACTCACTGGAAAAGAAGGTAAAATGGAGTAGAGAGAGAGAGAGCGCTTACTAAATCATCTCCGATCAAGTACTTGGAGACTTCCTCTCTAAGAGAGTGAAGTTCCAATCCAGTTAGGTCCTTGGCAGGCTTGTTCTCTAGGCTTAGGTCAACAAGGATTTTATGAGCTCTTTGGCGGCCAATTCCCTGAACATGCTGAAGGGCATACCTCAACCGTTTTTCATTTGGGATTTCAGCATTACCAATTCGAAGGCATTGCACCCTTTGACAACGGAACTGCAAAACAGGAGTTAAGAATTTATCTAAAAAGGGAACAACACTCCAGTCAGATTGAGAAAAAGGCAGAGTAGGAAGTTGCAGTTTTCTTATTTATACATTGTTAGGGGAGACCAAAAAACTAGGACCTCCATCCCAAATGAGAATACACCATCACCAACTATTATCATTGATGACTAAAAGTACGCAGATACATATTCTGTACTTCATTTTCTGGAAACTAATTACCAAGGACCTTTTGCTTGATAAAATCAATCTCGTATTCATAAGTATTAACATTTCCTATTAAAATTGAAATCACGAGAAGGCTGTTAAGCATTTTCAAAACCTTCCGTTATTGTGTTTTAACTGATAAGACATAATAAAAGAAATGGTATGTGCAGAATATAATAAACTAGAGTTAATAAATGGGGAAGAAACTTTTGACGACATTATACTAGCGTCCATGAGCAAGCAAGCAAGCAAAAAAATAATGAGAATTGAGAAGAGAAATGACAAAGTTTACAAAACCGAGCAGAGGGATATCATAACCATAAATAAGAATCAGACTAACAAAACCGTATTACAGAATGCCAAAAGTAGCAATCCAAGACCTTAACTTGATTGCATATCCCATTGTATTTTTTGGGTAACCAAACAAGAAATCAAGGACATGAGAAGTTTTCAACTGTAAAATTTCTAAGCAGCAATGAATAAACCCTACATTCAAATCTTTAAAACCCTAAAACGCAAAATTAAGAAAGACAGAGCATTTAGTACAGTGAACTCACCGACAAATTTTGGAGGAGAGATTGACCGATATCAGTAAGTATTCCGACGGATCCACGCGAACCCAACTTTTGCAATGCCATCTTATAGCAGCGAGAAGAGAGATGCGCAGAGGAGTTGATGAACGAGAACTAGTTTTAATCCTAATCTAATTAGTAATTACAGAAGCAGTGAAAACAATAATGGCCGGTTGCCCCCCGGGCCCATGCCAAAGCCCATAACTCTGTTGAGTATACATTAGAGCCCATAACTCTGTTGAGTATACATTAGAGCCCATAACTCTATTTATTACATTCATTTTTTTTTTTTTCAGTACCAAAAAGTTAAAAGGAAAAATGTTTAATTTATACCTGAAATTGGTTTAAATGTACAACACAAAAAAAAAAAAAAAAAAAAAAAAATCTATAAATGAACTTTTGGATAAAAAAATTCATGAATTTGGCGTTTTATTCTCACTTAGTCCAATTTAAACTAAAGCGATCAACAAAAAGAAATAAATCAATTAAAACTTTGGTAAATTAGAATAAAATGTCACTCATGGATTTTTTATCCAAAAGTTCGTTTATAAATTTTTTATTCTTTTATCCCAAGGGTGCAAATTGAACTTTTTTTTTTCAAAGTTAAACTAAAATGATTCACATTTTTTTGCAAATTAAAACTAAAATAATTTATTTACTCAAATTAAAAAATTTCTTAAGTAGAAAAAATAAATAAATCTGTCTGAATCCTTCAAATGCAGAGGATGGAAACCAAAAGCACTTGCGTAAGTGATTGTACTACGAAGTAGAGGTAACTACCTTTAATTTACATTTTTATTTATTAAATATCATCTTAATCTAAATCAAATTACATTTTGCATAACTAATATTCATATAGACATATATTGCACTTTATCATATACAAATTACAGTAATTAATCAATTCTTCTCGTTCCCAACCAGTCTAGTTAATCCCACGAGGTTGGTCAGTTGATCCTCAGCCTTGGCCACCGCCGCTGAAATTGCCATGGAAATTAAATCCGCTGCCGCCAGTGCCTCCATAAAATCTAAAATCTCCGCTGCCAAACGGGGTGGACCCGCCCCATCCAAAACCGAAACCTCCACTCCAGCCTGACCCAAAAGTAAAAGAGGTGCCACCAGGACCTGAACCTGTAGCCCAATGATAAGTCCAAGTCCCATCATGCGATGACCCAGACTCGGAACGGAAGTCCCATCTCGGGTTCTGGCTGGTGCCGCCTCTGCCTCTACTGTTACCTTGAGCTGCCATCTCCTTGACTTTTTGGTTTTTGGTTACTGCTTATGCTTTCTTTCTTCCGGGGATCAAATGACAACACGACGGTAATTTATTGTTCACAGGCCCATTTAAGGACTTCGGAGAGTTGAACTGAAGCAATAAAATATAAGACTTTATTTGGATGGGAGAGAGAAGGTTTACTATGCTCGAAGCAAATTAACGATACTCCATTTACACTGTAAAAATAATATTTTATATCTTCATAAAAATTACAAAAATTATTAAAATATATTAATTTTCTAAAAATATAAAATAAAATATATAAATTACGCTTTTTAAAATTAAAAACTTTCCATTTAATTTTACTATAAAACCAATTTTAATTTTGTCTCAATTAAAGCACTTTCGTTAAAATAATATTTTCATTTCATTTTTTCATACTTTAATATAATGAAAAACTTTTAGTTTGTATGTAGTCAAAAAATAAAAATAAACGTAAACATAGAAATAATTACAAGTAATAAATATAGATAAAATTAAAAAAATATTAATAATATTTTTAAAATTTTAAATGAGCATTTAAAATAAAATAAAATGGTCATTTATTGCTGTTAAAATGAAACGGACGGAGTATTATTTATATACTTTGATTTGAAGGTAGTAAAAAGTATGATTTAATATAATGATTATTAGGTTTTCGAAAAAAAAAATATTATAAAAATATCTTTCATATAAAAATTGTTATTTTACATGTAAAAAATTATTAAACCTATTTTTAATAAAATATTGAATCATAGGTATGATTGTGATATTTCATTAATTTGGCAAAGCACTGAAGCAAAATCAAGAATTTAAAATTTTTTAGGATGGAGGAATACTTCTAAAATGTACAAATTACAAAGTAGTAGTTTATACCGTACTGGATACAGAAGATTATACCAATTACAAATATTGTATAAAGTTTTAAATTGTTTATACTCCAATTTTCATAAGAAGACACATCAAACAAGTATGTATGAATACAATCACAGTACAAAAATATAATTAACTGCTTCATGTCAATATATAATTATTTAATCAACTGTACAATTATAAGTTGTTGATCTTGTCCACATCATTCTTGGTGTCCAACAACATTGGTAAAGGCCAGACTTCATATAATTTATAATTTGGCCAATTAAATTGCTATTACAGAATAATAATAATAATAATAATAAAATATAATCAATCTTTGTGTTCATAAAAATTTATTCACTTTTTATAATTAGGAAGCTTTGCAGTATATGAACAAAATTATAACCCAATTAGTTTAATAAAATGATGATGTGGAAGCACATCCTGTGCCCTTGAGAAATAAGGCAGCAGCACTTTTATCAACCAACCAAACCAGTTTTCCGTCTTTGGGCCAAACCATCTGGGCTGGATTATTCCCTTTAGGCTTTTGGCCCATCATGGCATCCGAAAAGGAAGGTGCCACTTCATTCCCAGAGGCCACGATAGCCACATGGGCAGCTGCATTAATTACGGGAAGCGTTATTGTTACTCTTTCTTTATAGCCGTCAATGGAGACGCATGAAACCCACTTGGACTCGTCCTCGTCTTCAGGCACAACGTATGAAGCCACGTGGCCATTGACCCCGAGATTTAAGAGGATGAGGTCAAATCTAGGACAGTCGCTTGATGGGAGAGCCGCCACCGTCCGGTTTTTAACACGTTGCCTGATGGAGGACTCGTAGCTATTGGCTGCCAATTCTCCTGGTACGCCGTGGCTCACTGGATGAATGTGATCCGGCAATATAGGAACCTTCATCGTACCAAAAAAAAACAAAAATTTTATAAACGTCATTATTATTATGATCAAATTAATAATTAAATTTCAGTTATGAACAATTCTCAATTTATTACTCTTTTGTATTCTTTTCCACGTATTTTAATTATTTCAAATTGTTTTATTATGTTGATTTGATGTATGGATAAACCTATGCATTAGGTATTGACAGCGGTGGAGCTAAGACCCATGGTTAGGGAGGATGTAAAATATATATTTTTTAATATAAGAAATTTAAAAATAATAATAAATAATATATGAATTCTTTTAAACAAAATCATATTTTCCTTTACTTAATTTTATATTTTGTTTGGGACCGCTGAATAATTAGCTCATTATTAATATTATAAAATATATATATTTTTTATATAAATAATTATACAAACATTCATCCAAATATTTTATATTTTATTACACAAACAACTATTTATAATCCTCATGGTAGAAAAAGCTTTCTCTATAGTCGATAATAAGTAAAACTAATAAATGAGGTAAACAATTGCTAACCACATACTCCCCTTATCTCAAATTATTCTTTGTATCAAATTCAATATTTATATGTGAAAATGTTTGCACAATACATCATTTGCCAAAAAAATTTTGTGGCCCCTATACTTAAAAAAGTGATCTTGTAACCTCATAAATTTATATTTTTATAACAATTGCGGGCCTGATTAGAGTGATAAGTAAACTGTGCGTAATACGCCTGGGTGATGTGGAAAATTAGCATTTCAAATGGCAAATAATTTTGTCACGTTGGATCTCATGGTGGAAAAAGAGACGACTTTTTTATAATTTTTCTTCATTTGCAACTTCTTACATTTTTTTTTTTTTAATGTGTAGATGTTTCTTGTGTACCAAAAGAATCCCTTCACCGTTCAACTTCTGCAAGTTATAGCATCACCTCCACCACTTCTTCCATCACCTTCTCCGTTTTTCCTATGATCACTGCGGTTTGAATGAATTATAATCTGATTTGATCACCGCCATCACCACTTTCGTGTTTGAATCAGTGACCATAGGAAGAGGATCTCAAGTATGTTAGTTAGCTTCACTTTCTTCTTTTTCTTATTAATGCGTCAATTTCTTTTTTCTCAATTCTAAGCCATAAAAAATTGTCTGCCACACCCATTTTAAATTTTAATTTTTGAGAGATTTTATATGATTTCAGTTTCTAGGTATTGCAATGGATTTCAATTTTAGAAATTCTAATTAATTATTTTAGCTTCTATGCGTTGCATCAATCGAAGTTTTTTTTTTCATTTCATCTTTATTTTGTGATATATGGGTTTATCTTATAGATTTGAACAAATTCTAATATATGATTTTGTTATTTTCCAGATATGCAAATTCTTATTTTTTTTTTAATTTTTGTTTCTTATATATATGTGTATATATATATATATAGATAGAGAGAGAGAGAGAGAGAGAGAGAGAGAGAGAGAGCTTTCTTCTATGTGTTAATTCAATATTTTTTATTTTTAGTTTTTTATTTGTTATATATATTGTTCATATTTGATTTTTCTTTTGTTGTCAGGAAAGATCTCCATATTTGGTTATTCGTGTTGTTTAATATTCCAAATCTGCAAGTTCATATGTTTCTGTATTTAAAACCAATTGTTTAGGTAAGAGAGATGGTTTGGTAATAAGATGAAAAGAGAGATGAGTTTGACTTCGTTTGCAAATATTCAAATCCAATATAAATTTGTGGAGAGGAAATAGGATAAGAGAAAAAAAATTAAGTTTAATGGTATATGAATTAATTTGACAATAAAAAATATTTTTTAATGTTTTAAAATGCCAATTAGGAATATTTTTTATGAATTCACCAGTAAAAAAATATTATTTTTTTACTTCTTAAAATACTCAAAATAATTTATATTTTGAAATAAATTAATACGCAAAAATAACTTATATTTTGAAGAAAAAGTATTAGATTTGAGTAGAATGTTCTAGACTCCTTGAATTATGCTAAAGTGGCTCTCACATGCATGCGACGTCTCTATACATACCAAAATCATCAAATATTAAAAAAAAATTTCATAGTCTATTTTCTAAAAATCTAAATGGTAATACATACGCGATGCTAATGTTAAAGATTATTGCCGAATAAAGATTAAAATAAATTAGTTTGGTATAAAGGAAAAAAGGTTTGGATGTGGTTGTATATTTTGGTCCTATCCTTACCCACCAATTAGATTTTCAACCTCGTGGTTGGTAGATATCAAAGTCATATACGTTATTATGGATGGCTGCCCTAATCATTCAACTCAAAACGAGCAAAAATAAAACAAGACAACTCCAATCTCTCCACGCAATAAACATTAATTTGAGGAGGAGAAAGAACCTTGGAGAGGAAATATTCTTTAGTTTGCCAATAGATGCTGTCTGGGTGTCTTTTGGGAACCACATTCTCTTCAGCCCAATACACAAACCATTTCCTCCACTCCACCGTTTTCAAGTACGGTGACTTTGTTAGCTTCCTGCATTTGCATGCACATATTAGTTGATTTCTAGAAAAAGAAAATATAATACCATTAACAGATACACCAGATCATATAATCTAACAGACTATCAACGATCAAAGTGCTATTGAAAGAGAGATATACGTACTCCAACCGTTTTGGCAAATCGCCTCCAGAAAGAACAAGGGAGAAAGAGCCTCTCTCTTTTATACAAGACTCTGAAATTTCATTAATATAATCAGCAAGTCCTGAAGATAATTCTTCACTGGTATCAAACAACCTGATATCTGGGTTTTTCTTTGCCATTTATGTCTTTATTATTTATTTCATCTCTCAATCCAAACATTTACCCGCACATATATATAGGAATCAATGAGCAAAATGGTCATGCTTGCGTGCACTTTGTTTTTTACTTTAATTCTAATTTAATTTGTATATATAATTTCTATTAATTTTTTGTATAAATTATAATGTTATTAACGGTTTATATTTATATATAAGAGAATGGGAGGGATATTGGATTCACGAACGACTTTTAATTTTATTGGTTCCTCAAATTATCATTAAGGGATTCATAAAAATAAAAAAAATCATTTAATGATAATTTAGTCCTATTTTTATTGGTATTTTGATTAAAAATATTATTAAGTATAATTTAGTAAAATTCTAATTATGAAATTTTTAATTTGATTAATTGATTAAATTATATTTATTATTTTCAACTCCTTTTTTAAATGCACTGCATGAGTTTTTAATTGTAGGATCTTTAAAGATTTTGTAGTGCTTCTAATTTTTAAAGTGAATTTATTAATTGTTATGATTCTTATATTAATTACGAATATAGAAAGAGAATAATCAATTTAAACTTTTTTCTCTTCAAACGTAGTGTGTTATTCCTCTTCCCATAATTTTTGTTTTGTAATGTTTTTCGATATGTCTAATTTTTTATTTTACTAATATTATTGTCAATAATAGTCCATTCAAAACTATAAAATTTTTCTTTCTAGAAAAAACTAATCTCTTTGTTTTAAAATATAAGATTTAGAGAATATATATAAAAATATAATAGATAGAAGAAGAGAGAGTAGAGAGAAATTGATGTAGTATTACTAATCTTAATTTTATTTTTTTCCCTGACAAAGACATCACTGCTTGTATTTTTCTTTAATATATCATTCCTTCAGGGAATATAATATATCTTAATATTATCTCCGATAATATTATGAAACTTGTTTACTGAGCAAGCGGACTTTATGTACTTTGCATGCATCAAAATATTAATTTAATTAAACATATTACTTGCTTACTTTATAAATTGTGACGTCTTTCGTAAATAAATAAATGTAAATCATATATTAATTATTATAAATATAATAATCCTTAAGATATGTACTCAGTATAGTATAATAGTACTTCAGGACATAATATTTTTATTATTGCAAAAGGATACAGTGCTTCAGGACTAATGAGTTTTTTATTATATATAATAGCACTATTCCTATTTGTAAATATGGAGCTTATTCTCATAAAAAAAATTGCTTTGAGAACACTATCATTAAAAATCATTGGATTTGAAGAAACTTCTGGTTTTTTAAAAAATATTCATATAAGAATTTAATCAATTTTCATATCAATATTGATTCAAGATAGTTTAGCCGATCATTGTCAAACAATAAAAATATTTGAATTTATAAACTTCTAGTTTACAATTATATTTATATAATTATTATCTCTATATGATATTCATTGCACTGAATATCTTCAAAATAAATTTTTACAAGATAAAAGAGATAATAATATATAGTGCATGAAAGTTATTTCTCTAAATAATAATATTTTCTCTTCAAGAGCTTTCAATATCAAAGCCAAAATTTATTTTCATATATTATGGTGTAGAATATGTATATAATCAACATCTCATATTATCTTTTGTCATTTACAGTGGTAAGATTTATTTTGATTTCTCGTAATTTCTACAATTACAATGATCAGTGATTCAATAATGATCTTATTAATAATTTTAATGACAAGAATACTATTGTCATTATTCACACTTACACTTAATATTATATGTTATTCCATTCATTTCAAAGAATGAAATAAATTCAATTGAATGGATTTCGTGTAATGATATAATAATAAATATGTCATTATTTTTTATTTATTCTAAAATTGTGAAATATTATTCCATTTACTTCAGGGAATGAAAACAAATCTTATTATAAATAACAAAAAGAGTAAAATTAATTTAAAATTCATAATCGATTTTTTTTAATGATGCTACTGCAGGAGCATATTCAAAAATACAAAATAGTATTCACATTTTATAAATAAATAAGCAGATATTTAATTATCAAATATCTAGTGGAAGAAAATTATTGCTTTAGTGCAATTTCGACTGATTCCTTAATTTTTTTTCTTTACTGTTTTTTCAGGATACATAATATCCACACATAAAGATAGATAATTCATACTCAATATATATTAAAAGTCACAAATGCAATTCTATAAAATTTGAAATGATAAAAGGTATTATAACGATGTAATTACTCTAGATAATGAGACCATAATAACAATAATAAAATTATAAAACTAAGAATATCACAATTGAATAGTTGTAACTTTAAAATATAAAATATAACTTTATGCATTGATATAATAAATCCATCATGCATTCATTATTCTTATTCTTAAAGCATAATATTTTTATCAAAGGAGTGCAAAAATAGATAAATTAATTAAAATAGATATATAATTGTATATGTAAAATAATTGCAATAAATTTATCACATCGATATATAATGATGGACAATAATATGCCAGATAATAATAATAATAACTTCTATATGCATAGGTAATAAAAATTTTGCATTCATTTCAATAATAAATATAAATATAAGTCAATGCTATATCAATACATAAAAATCGAAGAAATATGGTGTTGTCAATCATGATCATATAGAAATTTCATTTCATAATTATATTTTATATTTTAGAGCCACAATCAAAGAATCATAATAACTTCCTCAATTTAAAAAAAACATGTATTTAATACATACAGACAACAAATAAATTAAAATTTATATTTTCTATCACCACAAATTAAATTATAAATTACTCACGGTAATATAATTTTCAAAGACATGTAGAAAATTACCTTTTAAGTGTGAACAAATTTAAATACACCAACCTTAACTTTTGTTATAGCAAACCTTAAGTTATCTTTTCTTTAAACGATTTGAGCAAGGGAACGATATAATAAAAATTGAAACGGTAGAACGAAATCGTGCTGATAACGTGTTATAAAATATAAGATTTAGAGAATATATATAAAAATATAACAGATAGAAGAAGAGGGAGTAGAGAGAAAATGGTGTAGTATTACTAATTTTGATTATGCAATCAATAGGATTAAGGACTATTTATAAGGTACCAAAAATCATCTTTAAAAGACACAACCTTACACTAAAAAATACAACTCTTCATCCTAAAGGGCATAACTCTTCGTTCTAAAAAACATGACTTTTGGATAAATAAATAGTTATTTAAATAAACTTATGGACATCCATTATATTATATAGTTTCATAACACTTTTTATTTATTTTTCAAAAAGTAATCATTTAAACATCATTATTCACATCCAAAATTTTCTAAGCCTGCAACTGAATTATATTAAATTTCTTACACAAATAATAAAGGAATATTGCAATCTAATATAGAAAATTAACAAGCTGATTAAAAGTATTAAATCAAGGTACTATTACAAAAATAATAGGTAAATGTTACATTAAATATGAGTAATATGGGTATTTTATGATACTCCAACCCCTCTCTCCCTCCCCTCGTGCTCCAGTCTGTTTAACGGGAGTCTCCTTTCCCTCGTATTTCAATCCGTTTAATGAGAATACAAATAGTTATAAATAAATTTAATTGGAACAGACATTATTAGTGGTAATAAATATGGGTAGATTACGAATATAAGTTTTTTGGTACTTATTACTCGTTATTTGTTATATTAAATGAGTTTGGTCACGGGTACTTGCAGTACTTTACCTATTGTTAATAAAAAAATATATTTCAAATAAGTTCAAGCTTGGATAATTTAAAATTTATAGATACTCTACGCCATTAAAGAATAAATTTAAATGAACTTAAGATAGGTACAATAAGTAAAATTCTCAATGAGTTCAATATAATACTTAAACGAATATCAAAATGGCTTTTGAGTACTAGCACGAGTAGTAAAATTCCAACGGATATGAAAACGAGCAGCTCAAAATTTGCAGATATCTGTCTTGTTGCATGTTATTTGTATTCATTGATTTTTACTCGTTTCAAGCAAAATTATTGAATTTATATTTATAATTATTGATTATATATAATGTTATTATGAATAATTTACATTACCAAAAATATAAAAGGATTTAGGAAATAGAAAAGAAAAAGATATTTTATGAAACAATAAAATAAATGTATAATCAATTAAATAAGTTGTTAAGAAAATAACATATTTATAACATAAAACATTATTATAATTTAACAATTAAATTTTTATCAAAATAAAATTACTTATCAATCAAATTTAAGTTTTTACAAAATTACTTATCAAAATAACTCCGATCCTTAGAAGACTTATACCTTGACCAATTCATAAATACAAACCAATCAATATATGATTTTTTCAGAAATTATTATTATTTTATCCTTTTTTCTAATGAAAAGTCACAAATTCTCTTTTTTGAATTTATAAATTATTTTTTATTGATTTTATGTATGGTTAAGGAAATATTTCCTCCAAAAGAAAATGGAATACTGCAATCATTTATGCATCGTCTCATGTGGAAAATGTGACTGATAATTATCTCCTTTTTTTACGATGATAAAATCAAATTCCATTTTGCTATTTCGGAAAAAAAAAAAAAAAAAAAAAAAAAAAAAAAAAAAGCAAAGGTTCGAGAGCGTAGTTTGTTTTGATAAAATGAACTTAGTTATGGGGACTGTAGCAGTAGCAGATACTGACCAAGCCAGAAAAGACTTATTTGATTATTAATTACATGCTTCTTGCTCATAGAAGCACCCATTACAGTATAGATAAACATATATAATGACTCTGAAACTAGAGAAGAGAACTAACTATTAGCCTCAAGTCTTCAAGATCGACAATACCATCCCCATCTCCATCCATGGAATCAACAACTTCTTGACAATCCTCCAAAGACAATTCCAATTCCCTGTTTCCAATAACTTCATATAACTCCTGTGCAGTGACAGCTCCATCACCTTGATTTCTAAGAGCTTCGAAGGCAGCCTTGAGACAGTTTGCAAGCCCCCCAACTTCCATATTCTTAGTGTTCATCTCCAAGAATTCCTGTATGCTTAGCAACCCATCTCTGTTCGTGTCTCCTTGTTGCATCATCGTCGTTACATCTTGTTCGCTAGGATTGTAACCTAGCGATGATAACATGCCATCAAGCTCAGCTGCCGTGACATTGCCATCATTGTCCGAGTCGAAGGCTCTAAACGCCTCCACCAGACTCAAGACTTGGCTCAGTGTCTCGGTTTCTGCTGAGAGTGATCCAGATTGAGCCATGAAGTACCAATGCTTGTTATAGAATATATAATAGGCCATGGAAGTATAAATAGAAGAACTAAGAATCCACGATAAGATATTGATTCTTTTGCATTATAATCTACTTTGCATTGCCTTTTTTTTGTTGGAATAACAATGTGTACAAAAACAGAAAGTAGATTATTCTTATTCTTTAGAGATATTAAATTCTACCATGTCAAACTCACAGAAGGATGGATTAGATTTGGTTATTCTGTTTTGAAAATTGTAATTTGGAGGTCAGTAATTTAATTGTAACAACTATGCTTATCTATTGTTTTCTGGAGGAGGAATCAGAAACTGCCAGAAAAAAAATAAAGGAAGTAGAAAAAACACTTATATGAAACCTAATTTTTAGGATATGATTGCTTTTTTTTTTGCTGGTAGAAGTCGTTGAGCATCCGAAGCTCATTAGTCCGACCAATCCGGATAAGTGCCGATTAGGCTCACAAATGGGGTAAGGTGCTCCATACTAAGTTTTAAAATTTAAAAGTTTCATACTTCAAGCTCGAACTTGAACCCCTAGTTAAGAATATAATTGTATTTTTATTGATTATTTTACTATTAGAAGATTAAAATAGAACTTATTGGTTATGTTTCAATTGGCAACGCAACCTGAATATGTAGAAAGAGCACTTTGATTCAATTTTTGTAAGATGCATCTATAGTGAAGGAGGAACGAAGAGTTTTAACTGTGACTAAACTCCGAGCCGATTAAGCGATCTCTAATAATAGAGTCTAGATATTAATGATTTATACCAAAAAGAGGTTAGATTAGAAATTTAATTTCTAGCATTGTTCTTAAGTTGTCACATTATATAATATTTTTCCTGAGTTGTATTAGTTTCTTAAAATTTTACAGTTTACCGTTTTGATTATTTGAAGGAGTATCAAATTGCTCCAAATTGAAGCTCAATATCCAGAATGCGACTCTTTTAAGTCAATTTGCAATTCTGAAAAGGAAAAAAGTACTAACTTTTCTATAACGAAAGTGTATCTAATTCCATAATTAGGATTAATTTGGTCCATAAACAAGCAGCAGCCTATTATTAACTTCTATATCCTTTTGCTGCACTGCAACCCACATGATAATTCCTTAAGCACACGCTTCAATTTCCTCTGCAAATTAAATACACATAATGAAGTTTACAAAATAACGGTAATTGCAATTAAGTAAATAATTACTAATTAAAACAAAAGAAAAGAGGTGTAAGGTGATGCTATTTACACAGAAGATAGAAGCAGTTTTGCCTCTTGAAGCCGCCTTCTTTTTATTATGAAATTCATCATCTCCGCCATACTCTTCTGTTGCAATTCTCTCATACCCACATTGCCTTTGCTTTCTTCGAAAAATCCTCTCAAGTGATGTTTGAATCTTTTCTTGGGCACTCGACCATTTCCATTTCTGTTTCTGGATGCATTTTTCATTTTTCCCAAGTTACAATTTCAAAATTCAAATTTAAAAAAAAAAAAAAAAAAAAAAGGAAACAACTTACTTCGGATTTAGGCCTGGATGAGTTCTTTCTGGGCCGCCACTCTTGTTGATGAGAACTACTGTCCCTTAGCTCGCGGGCATAGGCTAGAAGCTCAGCCCTGCGATTGTAACATCGTATTCTTTTGGATGAAGGATTGGACATACCCATTTTTTTGTTTGTACGCTTTCTTGGTAATTCTATATATACAGAGATAATAACACCATTGTTGTTATAAATTTTCCTGGAAATTTCACTGTTGATAGCTTTCCATGCCTCTCTCTTGGCCATGGATTTTTTTTTTTTTTTCCTTCTTATTTTTATAATAAATAACAAAAAGTCTAAGTGCATTTCTGTTGTGATCAAGTAACCAATACCTCTATAAGTCTGCTTGAAGGAAATGTTCAAGCGACAATTGTGCATGGGCCTCCGCAAATATACAAAGTCAATACTTTTGGATATTGGGCTTCGGCCTCCACTGGGTAAGCAACGCTTTTGGATATTTTTTTACTCTTACTAATAATAATAAGAGTAAAAAAAAAAAAAATCATAATTTCCATTATTTTCCTAAAAAAAAAATAAAAGAAGGATTTTAATAATCATTTCCCCTTCTGATCTTTTTTTTTGTTATCTTCCCTTTTGCAATAATAATCATTATTCATTAGTATTTCTTTGTCATCACTTTGGCCAAAATATGTAAATTTCAAGTGCCAACTTCGAAAATTTGCTAAGCACAGTGCTGCATCTTTATACATTACTTATAAGTTCATTGAATTGATCACTTTGGCATTGAAAAAATAAAAGAAAAAAAAATAAAAAAAGGCCCATCATTAGTTTTATGGTTTCAGCAATCACTTTGTAATTTTTTTTTATTCTGATATCAACTGATTCTTTTTTATTTGCTTTTGCACATAGAAACCCGTTTGGCCAATCAGCTAATGCTGCTTAAAAGCGTATCTGATCCCATCTTTTTGAGATTTGTCAGTTGTTCGACCATAAAAAATATCTTTGTTTGAATTAAAATTTTTAGTACATATAATTGGTGAAACCTAGTCGTAGTGGTCTTTTGGTCATTGTATATCTTTATGTAAAGAATAGTTAGAAATTATTATTAATATGTGTAGGAAAAAGATGGTACAGCCCATAGACTTATTTGAACTTAGATTTTAATTAAATAATAATATTTAATTCAGTATTATGTTTGTGAACTCTATGTGCTCTTTATTTATGTTTTCACTTGAAATATATCGTTTATATAAAAATTATTAATTAAAAAAAAATTAATTTTTATATTATAAAATAAATATTTGATTGCGTAAATTGTAATATGTAATATTTTATTATGTGAAGCGGACATTATTATGTCCCGAATTAATCAGCTTTATCCAGATAAAAATAAAAATAAAAATTTACAGAAATAAATAATAAATGAAAGGTTCAGAGAACCACGTGGGTGGAAACAGTTAACATGGAAACCAAAACCACAGACTAATTTATTAGCATAGGAATTTCCTTTTTTTTTTTTTTTTTTGCATTAAAACAAAAACAGGATATTCTACAACAATTCCCTCCAAACATTATCTTTTTGCTATATTTAGGATTTAAAATAAATATAAAAAAACAATAATGTCCATTTTTCAGTACAATCACATCACCACATTGTGAGGAGCAGAGAAGAGTAGCAGTGTTTCTGTTTTTTTGTGTTTCGTTTCCAAAAAAAATTTGGAATTTCAAATAATAAAGCAAGTACCCATTTTTTATTGGCCCTCAATAAACCTATGGCTATGGACAACATTAATTAAAAAAAAAAAAAAAAGAAATATATATCAATCTTGAAAAAATAAAAAAACAGAAAAACAAAAGTTGGCTCAAACCTTCACCTAAAGGCCAATTTCACTTTACCCCTCAGCTCTCTATTAGCCGCCCCAAGTTGCCACTTCTTCATCTTCTTCTTCTATTTTTATTTTATTTTATTTTATTATTAAAAATTAGTGACCCTTTCTAAAATTGTTACCCATATCTTCTTTATTTTTTGTGTCTAGTTTGATGGTGGAAATGGGTTGGGTCGCCCCATGTTTTTATTTGGTTGGTTGGCCATTGGGATTCCCATGCGCCGCTTCTCGTGTCCTCATATTTGACCCCTTTCGCTGCTTTGGCTTCTCTAATTTTAACTCCTGACTTTTTACTGGTTACTTCCCAATTAGCTGTCCATCACTACTATTATTTCTCTAATTGCAATTTGCAAGAATCTTCTAACTAATCTAATCTTTTTATTAACTCCATCAAATTAAGCAAATAATTATAAGAAGATTAGTATTTGTTTTGGGTTATTAAGTTAAACAAGATATTGAAAAGTTATGAGTAAGTTGCCAACACTTAACTACTTATTATCAAATTTAGAACCTCCGTGTTTCATAATACTCAATAATTTAATAATTTTTTTAAAAGATGTAAAAATTCTAAATGTGACAAGTATTATGAAATATATATAATAATTTATTTAATTAACAAAGTTATAAATTAATTCAATTGATAAATAGATATTGACTGTTACTATATCTGTCTTATACTACTTATTACATTTGAAATTTCACGTTTCTTAATATAATTATTAAATTTGTGTAAGTTACAAAAAATTATTGAATAAATTTACTATGTTAATACTAATTTTCTAAAAAAAATCATTAAATCGAAGTAATAAATATTGGTCATATATAAAGAGTAATATGAAAAAAATATTATTACTCTTTGAAATCACAAATGTGACAAATATTATAGAACAAAGATAGTAGAAAAATATTAAATCTAAGAGTATGCACTTAAAAAATTAAATCAAAACACTAATTCATAATAAAATAAAATAAAAGGGTGAATATTCAAAGAAATATTAGCTCCATCTTGATTCAATTCATGCAATACCTTCTTTCATGAGTTAGGTTTTTTCTTTAATTGCTTTATTTTAGTAATACTAGAAATAATGGAAAATAAATCACTTTTGAGTCTTGACTACGAACCAAAACTCAAATTAGGTCAATGTAATGTTCAAACACGATTCCATGTCAATTAATAATCAAATAATAGGCTTAATGTTTGTAATGTTATATTATTTTTTATTTCTAAGTAAATAGGAATATTTTTTTAAATAAAAATCTTTCAACAAAATTTAAAGCTTTGAACATTTATTCAGATAAAATCTTCTGATTTTTAAATTTGTAATAACTTTTATTATTAAAAAATATCTCTCTTTTATAATTCAAAAATATCTTCAAAATAAAAAAAAAAAAATCTATGAATTACATACACATCCAATTCAACTTTATTACTCGGTCTCCATTAAAACTTCGTACTTAAAAAAAAAAAAAAAAAAAAGGGAAAATCTTAGTTTTAAAAACAACTTAAATATCAAAGGATGAAACAATGAAGACAATAATTTGGATTTGAGTGGGAGCAATAACAAAAATAAATATATTTTTAGAGGACTGTGGAGACAAAAATGCCCCCATTGCCTCAATGTATTAGAGTCGATGAACATAAAGATCCGTATCAAACAAAACATATCTGAAATTTCTGTTCTTTTTTTTATTCCAAAATTAGTATAATTTGTGGCCAATTTTGCTTATTTTTTGCGTGGAATTTGCAGGCTAAGTTAATGGACTCTTTGGTGTAAATTAATTAACTTATTTGCAATTACCTTCTGGGGGAGTTGCCATTTGCCCCACCTTACCAAATACAGAGAATGCCTCAAAGCACTGTCAGTGCTTGTTGTCCCGAAGGATCCATGCAATTGCACCTAATTACCTTTTTCTTTCCCCCCTCCCCCTTTTTAACCTATCTTTTCCATTCTCTCTCTCTCTCTCTCTCTCCCTCTTAGACTCTTACGGTAATTTCATTATTCAAGTTAATAAATAATTATTTATAGTAATGCACTCTATACTCATAAAAATGTCAAATCAATGTGAATTATGAATTGGCATCCAGTACTATGACATTATCACTGATGCAGGAATATTAAAAAATGTAGGTAGAAATTTACTATTTAAATTTTATCGACTAATTTTTCTACCTTTTATGAAAATAAAAATAAGTTTATGTAATGGGATGGAGAGAATATATTTTTATTTGGTAATCATATTTATGATTTGTGATTATATTTTTAAAATGTAATATATATAACAAATCATGAAATTAGCAAAAATAGTGAGCTTACATTTAGCAGTTAGATTTTTTTTTTTTTTTAATTTGAGAATTAGTAATAATTTTGATTGCATTGAAATGTCGTAAATGAGTATTCTTATTGGATAATTTTTTTTCTCCATGTCATTTTCTAAATTAGATAAGGTTGAAAATTACTAACAGTCCAATTTCCCGTTCACAATACAAATAGAAAATATCTATGCTATTAAACAAAAAAAAATTACTAACAGTCCAATTTACGTGTATGGCTGCGGCCTCAACCTATGTCCTCTTGGCTCATAGGAACCACTCGAGCCAGGGGGTCCATCTACTCTTTCCACGCCAGTCGACGCCAGCTAAAACATTTTTTTTCTTTTTCTGTTATTCTAAAAAAACTAAAATAAAAAAAAAAAAAAATTAAAGACTAGCCCCTTACGATCTAATCAAACGGGCCCCATTTCTCCATATCACACGTTACTGCAAGCCCAAACGAGCCTATATAAATCGTATGCAATTCCTCTTCCTTTTCGCCTTCAGTCCATGAATGAAACACGAACCTGTGAGATATAGAAAAAGTGGAGGAAAAAAAAGGAAAAAGAAGTGAAAAAGAAATCTACATTTCTTCTAAATAAACGAGCAATTCTCTCACGACTCTGTAATGGCGGCCTCAGTCGACAACCGCCAGTTCCACCTCGAACCTGCCTTAAACGGCGTCATTCGACCATTCAAACCTGTCCCAACCCACCGGTCTGATTCTCCGGTTCGGACCTTCAATTTCGTCCAAGAGTTCAACCGGTCCAGCAAAAAACCTTTTCCTGCAACAATGGAGGTGGATGATTCCTCCAGTGACGACGAAGAAGCTAATGATTATAACGATCTGATCCGCAAAGGAAACAGCGAATTAGAGCCGTCGATTTTCGATCAACGAGATGAAGCAACGGCTGACAACTGGGTTGAGCGTAACCCGTCGATGATCCGACTCACAGGAAAACATCCTTTCAACAGTGAAGCACCTTTAAACCAGCTCATGCACCACGGGTTCATAACTCCTGTTCCCCTCCATTACGTTCGAAACCACGGTCCCGTTCCTAAAGCGAGCTGGAAGGACTGGACCGTGGAGATATGTGGTTTGGTTAAAAAACCGACCCGGTTTACTATGGACCAGCTGGTTAAGGAGTTCCCCAGCAGGGAACTACCAGTGACCCTGGTTTGCGCGGGCAATAGAAGAAAAGAACAAAACATGGTTAAACAAACCATTGGTTTTAACTGGGGCGCTTCAGGACTATCGACTTCAGTGTGGCGCGGTGTACCATTACATTTGGTGCTGAAACGGTGCGGGATCTACAGCAGGAAAAATGGGGCCCTCAATGTGTGTTTTGAAGGAGCAGAGGATTTGCCAGGAGGCGGCGGGTCCAAGTACGGAACCAGCATCAGCAAGGAGTACGCGATGGATCCATCGCGTGATATCATATTAGCTTACATGCAAAACGGTGAGCTTTTGGCTCCGGATCATGGTTTCCCTGTTAGGATGATAATTCCTGGTTTTATTGGTGGACGGATGGTTAAATGGTTAAAAAGAATTATTGTTACCACCCAAGAATCAGACAATTATTATCATTATAAAGACAACAGAGTCTTGCCTTCTCATGTCGACGCCGAGCTTGCTAACGCCGAAGGTAGTTAAACTTTTCCTTTTTCCTTTTTCATTTTAATATTTTTTTTCTAAAAAAAACTATAACTAATATTTTTAATTTTTTTTTATTGCAAGAAAAAAAAGGAATAATGTAATTAATGTTGTGTTATATCTATTTATATGCAGCATGGTGGTATAAGCCGGAATATATAATCAATGAGTTAAATATAAATTCGGTTATAACGACGCCGTCTCATGAAGAGATCTTGCCTATTAACTCATGGACGACTCAAAGGCCATACACGTTGAAGGGTTATGCATATTCTGGTAATTTTAATAAATAATAATAATCTAACACAATTAATTATTTCCTTAGATTTTCGATGAATTTTTCCTTTTTACGGAAAAATATATGTCAAATATTATATTTTAGAAAGAGGCATAATTTTGCTATAGGAATTTTAGTCACGACCCTTCCTTTTGTTCATTGGCTAAAACTTTATTTAGTCTCCTTCCTTACATAGCTTATGTAAAGCTCTAGGCCTCTTAACAAAAATTTCTAGTTTTGGCTCTCGTAATAATATAAAATTTATAAATCAATTCCTCTATTTAATCATATTATTGCTTTTTCTTAGAAAAAAATATATTTATTTTTTTTAAGTATTAGGAGGGATATTAAAATTTAAATTTATTATCTGATTGTATGTACATTTATCACTGAGCTATACTTTATTCTGTGAAAAAAATACATTTTGATTGATGGGTGAGAAGGATCTTACAATTAAATTTGCTTGAAATGACATCATCTATCTCTCCAATGCAGAAGAGATTAAAAATATGAAATAGCTTTTTGCATAAATTTTGGTTAGACAAAAAACAAAACCAGAATACTAGATATGAAGCAAATTGAAGCTCATGTTTTGTAACGGCAAGTTGCAAATGCAAACGGAATTAGCTAAAAGTGTCAGGTTTTTGAACGAGTCCTAACCCGGAAAGTAACTCTCTGATTTGCTAAATGCATAGGTGGTGGAAAGAAAGTGACACGTGTGGAGGTGACTATGGACGGTGGTGAAACGTGGCAAGTCTGTAACTTGGACCATCCAGAGAAACCAAACAAGTATGGCAAGTACTGGTGCTGGTGCTTTTGGTCACTTGAGGTTGAAGTGCTTGACCTTCTCGGTGCCAAAGAAATTGCAGTTCGAGCATGGGATCAAACACTCAACACCCAGCCCGAGAAACTCATTTGGAATGTCATGGTATGTTTAGATATTTTATTTTTTAATTAATTACTACTTATTTATTAATTAAATTAAATCTCACAAATTAAGCTGAAATAATAGTATAAATTTAAATTGGACACCGTTCTAAAAAGTTCTCGAAATAAAATTAGTTTTATGTTGTGAAAAAAAAAAAAGTTCAGTATGACTTTACATTTTTAGCGATCGTTAATAATATGGTGAAAATATAAACAATTTAAAAACTTTAAATTAGCTAACAAGAACAAGTGCCAAGTTGTGACCACTTTTGGTATAATGAAGGCGGCGACATTAGAGTCCCATTGGCGTATATTAGAGCTTAGGAATCTAAAAATTTCAACGTGCCACAGCCCCACAGAATTTGGAATGGTGTGCCTGCCCCCTGGAAGCAAATTGTGACTTTCACTGACGTACCCCCTTGGTGCATGCATACCTCATCCTTGAATTCCTATGGTTAAGAGTGTTACGTTGAAAAAAATTATTACTTTTTGAAGTTTGAATATTATTTTTGAACATAAAAAAATAATAATTAACCATTGAATTTAGCCTTTTTAGATGTTAATTATTGACATTGAAGTCGACCACTAATTTGTCTTTCTTTTAGAAATTAAACAAAGAAACGATTTTTAATAATTTAATTTAGATTTTTTAATTTAAATAATTCTTACACAAAGTATATTCCACATCTGGATCTCTCCTTTTAACGTAAGCTTAGTTGTCTAGAGAAAAAGTAAGAGATTTTTATAGTATAAGTTTTCTAATTTGTCTTTATCATGGTTAATTTATATAGGGCATGATGAACAACTGCTGGTTCCGCATAAGGACAAATGTATGCAAGAGACACAAGGGTGAAATCGGAATTGTCTTCGAGCACCCCACCGTGCCGGGCAACCAGTCCGGCGGATGGATGGCCAAAGAAAGACATTTAGAGATATCATCAGAAAGTAACCAAACCCTAAAGAAAAGTGTCTCCACACCTTTCATGAACACTTCCGCAAAAACCTTCTCCATGGCGGAGGTCAAGAAACATAACTTTGCTGACTCTTGTTGGATAATCGTACACGGCCATGTCTATGACTGCACTCGTTTCCTTAAAGACCATCCTGGTGGCACCGATAGTATTCTGATCAATGCAGGCACTGACTGCACCGAAGAATTCGACGCCATACATTCCGATAAAGCCAAGAAAATGCTCGAGGATTATCGAATCGGTGAGTTGGTTGATTCGACAGCTTATGCATCTGACTCTAGCGTTTCCTCGCCTAACAACTCAGTTCACGGCGCATCTGATATGACTCAAAAAAACTTAGCTCCCATTAAAGAAGTTTCATTTGCTCCGGTGAGAAATATAGCTCTGATACCACGTGAGAAAATCTCATGCAAGCTTATAAAAAAGGAGTCTCTATCTCATGACGTGCGTCTCTTTCGCTTTGCTTTGCCATCCGAGGATCAAGTGTTAGGCTTACCAGTAGGTAAGCACATATTTTTGTGTGCCACTATTGAAGACAAGCTATGCATGAGAGCCTACACACCGACGAGCACTATTGATGTTGTGGGGTACTTCGATCTTGTCATCAAGATTTATTTCAAAGGTGTCCACCCGAAGTTTCCTAATGGAGGGCTAATGTCCCAGTACCTTGACTCGCTACAACTTGGGGCATCAATAGACGTGAAGGGTCCATTAGGCCATATTGAGTACGTCGGACGAGGAAAGTTTATGGTACATGGTAAACCAAAATCTGCTAAAAAATTAACCATGTTGGCTGGCGGGACAGGAATTACTCCGATTTATCAAGTGGTTCAAGCCATCTTGAAGGACCCAGAAGATGATACTGAAATGTATGTGGTGTATGCGAACCGGACAGAAGATGACATTTTGCTAAGAGAAGAGCTTGACAGTTGGGCGAAAGAATACAGCGATAGGTTAAAAGTGTGGTATGTGGTTCAAGAGTCTATCAAGGAAGGATGGCAATATAGTGTGGGATTCATCACGGAAAGTATCCTGAGGGAGCATGTTCCAAAAGGATCAGACGATACTCTGGCTTTGGCTTGTGGGCCACCACCTATGATACAGTTTGCTGTGCAGCCTAATTTGGAGAAGATGAATTATGATATCAAGGATTCGTTGCTAGTATTTTAAAGAAAACGTTGAAACCTGTATATAATATTTATATATATTTTTTTTATTGTTTAATAAGATTCCTAGCTTTATCTATTTTCTTCTTCATAAACAAAAAGGGCGACAAAGAATGGCCCTTTTCAATTAATATTCACTAAAACTGTACATTTAATTTCATAAACTCTATAATTTGAAAAATATGCTTAAAATATTTTTTATTTACTGATAATTTTTGCTTTTCTACAATATTTGAATAAATATTTATCTATTCTTATATATGTTAAAAGGGCCACAAAGAGACGAATTAGGTTTTCGGTGAAACAGTGGACTGATCGGAGAAAGTTCCATTGAAGCTTCCTCCAAACAGAGACCTTGTCGGTGATTGGACAATAAGAAACTATTTCTACATTTCATTGCCCAGACAACAATGACTGTCAGTCTCTACAATTTATTACTATCTTTTACGTGATATGTACTTATACAGTGCTTCAACTCGACTTTAATTTGCAATTGGATACACCTCTATCCTCTCGTATGTCGTCATTTTTCTTATAAATTTAATACCAAATGACCCCTACCCCAAATTGCACCAAATGACATCTACTTCATACATTATAATTGACCAGTCACCCCTTTCGTCAAACAACTAGTTTATAAATAAATACATCTTGCACTTTTTTTTCAAATATTTTAATGGAAAAAGAATGGCTTTTTCTAATTTAAAATATTTTGAATATATATAATCTGAATCTTTTTATTAAAAAAGAATTTTCAAAGTTTGTAAAATCAATTATTGGCTGTAGTTACATCAAAAGTACGTATGGCCAAGGTACATACTACATACACATGTACGGTGCTGCTTACATAGGGTAGGTATTCATAAATCATTATTTTAAAGTAATAAAATAAATATAAAATAAAACCCTTTGCAGTTGATATCTCCCAAGAATTGCATATGTATATATAGAGAGAAAAAAGAAAAAAAAAAAAAACTTATTGATAGTTTTCAGGAGAAATATAATGTTAATATGAACTAAAATAATTTTTTAATTTAAAAATAACAAAATAAATAAGAATTATTTGAAAAATATTATTAATAAAATAACTGTTTAATTTATTTATTAACTCTGAATTCATGAAGGACATAAATAATTTAATTTGAGACGTTGTCGAGAAAATATATAATTAAAAGTAATTGAGGTAGGACAAAAAATAAGTCAAAAAGAAAGCAATAGTAATAATAGGAGGAGGAAGAAGGGAAAAGGAAAGGGCGATAGATACCGCCGCGTCCAGGAGGTTGGCGTCCGCAGGCATTGCATTGAGCCAAAGCAGAATGGTGTGGTGTAGATTATTTGACCCCTTTATTTATTATTTGTTGGACGTTGTTTGGTGGCAAGGAAGGGTCGTCTTCTCTCTCTCTCTCCCCATTACTATAATTATCTAATTAATTAATTAATTAATATCGTCTTTACTTCACAGTGAGTTGTCAGAAGATTAAACATAAACAATTTAAAATGTTATTTTCACATATATTTTTCAAATAAGTAAATTTATTTATTTTGCATAAATATCTAATTAAATTTATTGCTACTTTACTTGCATGATCATCTTACTTTGCCTTGATCAAGTTGGAAACGTAATTTAATTTATAACTTAGACTTTGTAGGTTTGAATATTATATATCATATATATATATATATAAACCTTCGTTCCTTGTTTTTCCTGTGGCTATTGCTTTAAATATTTTTTTCCTCTTACATGGGAAGTTTTCATTTGGGCAAAATGGAACTTTTTCTTTTAAAATTTTAATAAAACCCGTTTTATCCCTTAATGGGTTTATTCAAAATGAATATGAATTAGTTAAGTCGAAGACGCTCTCAAGAGTTTAGGATTATTCAGAAACCCTCAGACGTGCATTACATATTTCACGTGCTTGCAACAGAGACACCAAACATGGCGCGGTACAAAAAGAGCCCAAAGAAGTAATTATAGAAATAAAATATTAATAATAAAACATTAAAAGAGTAGCCAGCTGTTCATGGAAATGGCATGTTAGTTGGTAAGAGAGATTCTCTTACATATAAATATAAAATAAAATATAATTCGTAATAATTAAGTCCACGCAACTTGGAATTTGGAAATGGCTCCAAAAACATTGGGTGAGAAAAGACATTGAAAATTAATTATTTTTAATTAAAAGAGAAATATCAGTTTCAGTGGCTTCTTATAATGATTCCTAACACTCTCTTTTTTTTTTATTAAAAAATATGTTAATTAATTAATTAATTTAATTTTCACAATTAATGTAAGTGGATCCACTGTTAGCAATGCCTGTCTTAGGACCAAAGACAATGGGATTGTCAAGTGCTGTCGCTTTCTCTCTTGGCTGTGTGTCGTTTTTAATCGCTGCTAATAACAAAAAATTAATTACTATAATCTCATATCCTAAAGGCATGAATGATATTTGTATATTTTAAGTATCCTTTCCTCCCACTTGGCTCTACTAGGAAAATAATTTATTTAATTTCTTTATTTTATGTTATTTCTTAAGTTCATGTAATATTATTTAAAATATTTTATTAAATAAAAAAAAATTGAAACATGGGATATTTTTTATGCTGTTGTAAATATCTTGTTCAAGTGAAAGTTCTTGCTAATGGGTATCATAGATTGGACGTATGGCTACAAAGAAACGAAATCCGAAAGATAAAATGATAATTTAGTCAAATTATTTTTAATTTTATTATAATTTTAAAAATTATTTATTTGATTTTCATACAAAAACCTTAACTGATTTATATATTAAACCGTCAACTTTCAACATCTTCACACTGATCAAGGAAATGATGAAGTTACGTTATTTCTACAAAATATTCATTTCAAATAGACCTCAATACCATTTATCGTACCATTATTGACTTTTGGAAATGGCTTCGGTTTTCTCATGGCTTTTGGATTTGGTAGGAGACAACTAGAGGTTAAACCATTATTGACTTCTCTACGTTTAATTAGCCAAATAAATAAATTTAAATTTTATTACTTTAATCTTAATACATTCGAGAAATTTATCGTACATATAAAATTATAAAATTTTAATCATATTAATAACAATAGTTTGATTTCATATAAATTTTGAAATAATAATTTGTATCTTTCGAATTATTTACTAAGTGTTTAATTTATTTTATTTTGTAAATTAAAGTGTACAATAAAAAATTTAAAGTACAAAAAGATTGAATTTAAATTTATATATAGAGCCATGTTAACTCAACTACAAGAAAAAAAAGATCATCATCCAACCGTGTTTAATCATAGTATTTTTCATAAAAGAATTAATTAATTAATTAAATTCTATTAAATTTGGACGGCAACTCTCTCCTTATTTGGCACCATATCCATGTCGTTTAGTAGAATCCAAACTATAGTTCTCCACAAGAGATATTATGATGATTATTAGTATTATTTATATGGGCTTTTTTGAGCTGATTCAGGCACTTTTACAGAACGATTTAATTCAACACTAACAAACAATTAAGCTTAAGTAAGAAAGATTTTGGTTGCGTATTAACAGAATCTTAAAACAAAAAAATTGGTTAAATGGCTAATTTCATAGTGAAAGGGAAATTATTTTGTGTATCTTATAGATTGTGGCACATACAACCAGCCAATTCTCAAAGCAACGACAGAATATGTATAAACAAATCTGGGCACCATCAAGAACAAAGCCCTCAAACTGGATTAAAATGCAAATACCAAATATTTTTCTTCATGCTGTACATAACATATAAAATTCCCAGAGAATTTTCGAGCATGTAAATAAGGCGAGGGTGGAAAAAAAGGCATCAGAAAAACAAACATATCAAGAAAAATGTTGTTCATCATTTCGTCCCAATTCAAATGAATATGCAATGCTCAAATGACAGTGGAACCGTACCTACGAGGAAATGGACCAACGAAATGCCTTGGCCCTTGTCATTCATAAGTAATAAATAATCTAATTCAAAGTCTCACCTAAAAAAATGCTGTCTACTCTCTGTTGAAAATAACTTGTCACCAATCAATCTATCTATACCACATCAGGGTAAACACCAAAGTGGCAACCATCACATATGGTACATGATTCGAAGTGCCAAGCACATCAAGAGCAGCCAATTTAAGATAGCTGAAACCTTTTCAATCATAAATTTCGACTCCTATTGCCTCCTCTAAACCTCCAATTTCTCCTTGTCCTCCCCAGTAATAACCTGTGGAGACCACGTCCCGGTAGTGCTGCAGGACCAGTAGTCACAGAACGACGCATCCCATAATCATCCTCATCTAATGAGTCAAAATCCAGGTGAAAACCACTGTGATACCGGCTACTACTCTGTCCTCGATTGAAGGACTCCAAAGGAAAGAACCCATCATCCAAAGATTCGTCTGAATCATAATCATAATCATTGAAAATGCCATGACGGCCTGGCTCAATCACATAATCTCCCAGCACTACTGCCCCTGGCGTTGATGACATAATTGTGCTGATCACATCATTTCGCTCCCTCTCACATTCAAGCTTCTTCCATTTTTCTTCAAGCACAGGGTCCACAGCTCGAGGTCGTGCCAATGGGTGTTTCGCCTTAACATGCTTTCGGAGCTGTTTATAACTTCCAACAAATGAGCACTTCTCCTGCATGCAGGTTCTTTTTTTACCATTGAGATACTTCCGTGCTGGTTCTACCACTGTCCAACCCTTCACTTGCCCCCGACAGAGTGGGCATAAAAGCTCTGGAACTTCCTTCTTCTCATTAGCCAGACCTGCACCCAAATTTAAACTTAAATTGTCCACTGACCTGTTCAATTGTTGTGTCTCTTCTGTTGAAGTTACTTTTGTATAGGCTTTCTTGTATTGCTCAAGACAGTTGGAATAACGACTACTAGTTGCGCACATATAAGGACGGCAACCCTTGTTGTAAGAGGAACAAAGAAGAAGAACTGCATTGTGCGGGTACTCCAGACAAACTGAACAGGTTGCACCTTTCCAATCATTCTTCTCCAGAACTTTCGAATGTTTCCTCTTTGAGTGGCAACCTTTAGAATTCTTCCTTGGGCATGATGGCAAAGGATATGGAGTCATTCTGTGACGCTGGGAATCAACCTTGCCTTTCACCTTACTAACCTTCGCCATTCACAAAATAAATCTGATTGACAGAGAAACAGCAAGAACTCAAATAAATTGACATATTATTTCACATAAATTGATTAAATGTTCTCAACGAACTTCAAAAATAAGGGTATTTCAGGCTTCCAATAAAAACATGAATGATGTTACAATTTCCTACAAGCCATTCTACAAAACAATGTAATTGCATATAAAACTAGATGATGCCTCAGCCTGTGAGTTGCATTTCCCACTAGATATGCATGGCACAGAAATTACATGTGGATGGCACTGTGCATGAGTAACCATTTAGAATGAAGACTCTCCTCTCTTTGAACAACATATCAACTTCATAGACGAAGGCATTCTATAAACTCATGCAGCAAATGGAAGAAAGAAATAAAACAGAATTCACAAAATATTTAAGGAATTGAACACCAAGTGACAAAAAATCAACAAAGTTAGTATTCCTAGTATTTTGTGGATAACCGATACCAAATCACACAACCATAACATTTTATTTCATTACAGTACAGAATCAGGCATTAGTTATGCTGCTTTTAGCAGTCTTCGGTTACAAAACTCAAATTAAAAGTTATAAACATCTCAAGAAGTCAACACACGACTTAGTCATGCAGCTGAAGAAATTTCCTGATATATATTGGTTATAGATTCAAATAATTAGAACAAACACCTTGAATTGCAAGAGAAAAGATTACAAGCACACAACCCTCACCAAAGCTCACTCAGGACACACTTTATATAGGAGGCAAAGCATAAAAAAATTTCTGAGAGTACGGAGCTACTGAATTAACCAAAAAGAACAGTAAAAAATTTTTAAGAGAAAGTAACTGCCTACAAGCATCGTAAGGACAACTGTGTTTTTCAAATTCAACTGAATACATGGCATATTATAGTAACCAACTCTAAATAATTAAAATATGCCAAAGTTAACTGAACATATGGCCGATCCTCCAGTTGAAAGGATTAAGTTGCAATACAGCAATACAAAGGATATCATCATTTTATGGTTTAAAGTACACTATTGAGAAATCCCTTCTTTCTTAATTCTGTTGCAGAGTTAGGCGCCTTTACCTTTCCTATATTCACCTAACCTAACCCTCCCCACCAAGACAGGCCTGAAGTCTTAGTGAGGTTGCTCCAATGTTTCCAGTGAAACTATTGGCTGTTGATTTCAAAAGCATGATTCACCTGCATTTATCCCAAGATACACTAGGAAAGAAGAAATTAATTGGCAGAGAAAATCCAAAAATTCCCAGTCAATAATGTAGATATTGAACAAATCACAATTAGTTGGTGAAATGATAAAATTAAGGACATGCAAACAGATTAATAGGAACAGAAATTCACTTCTATAACTTTTATTTTCATCAATTATCAATAACAAGACTTCATGTATCATCAGCTGAGCTTATATGATAACATTCATGAGGTACAAAATTTAAGAGATAAGGAGGTAAAGAGAAAAGACAGAGACAAAGTGAGAGAGGGATAAGATCATTGGGAGGCATTATTATAAAGCCAATAGTTAAAACATCCTAAATAAATAATAAAAGTTTATCTTGCTGCATGAAAAAATAAATTAAAAGAAAAATTATACAAGCAAGAGTGTGAAAAATGAGTTTGTAATCTATGTTCTAAAATTAGCAAATAACAGAGTAAGAAAGTGGTACTAAAACGATGAACTTGATTTATGTACAAAATAATAGATATGACCTAATGTCTTGGTCAGCTGTAGATTGCACATGCTTCTGCAGTGGTCAAATCAAGAATCAAAATTTTATATTTTTAGAATCTAGAATTCAAAATCAAATCCTAAGATTCAATATAACTTTTTAAAATTAATTAAAATAATACACATATATTTATGGATATGTTTCCATTAATTTTATAAAAGATACTAAAAAATTTAGCTGCAAATAATGTATTTACATACATTTCAATTCTAAATCATTTACTAAACACAACATGAAAGAGACCTAAAGACTTGTGTAGTTGTCGAGTTCAAAATATCATATTGTGAAGTTAAATTATAAAATAAAAACAAAGTAAAATTATCAAGCCACTAGATTTTCCTACACGAATCCATATTTATTCATTATCATTTCCAAATTCAAGCCCTTCATTATCTTCATCTTCTAATATAACTTTATCTCCTTGCTCTTCTTTCTCTGTATTGAATTTTTCCACTTGTTTTGTTGGGTAAGAGAATCGTTGAACATGAGAATTGACTCAAATCATAAGATTCACTATCAATTCCGATCCACCCATAAGATTCGAATCGTTTAGCATAAACGAATCATTAATCCTACAAGTCAGCAGCTTCATGAAGTAATAAATACTAAATGCTAAACTATAGATTGAACTCTAGGGCTAAACCCCAAAAAGCTAATAATCATTAAATTTTGGGTTTTCAAACTCAAATAATTTTCTTTGCAATTATTCCTTTACTTCAGATTAAATTGTACGTCAAAAAAACTTAATTTCTTCTAAATTGAAGTTTCTTAATTGCCTTAGTTTTCTTATAAATAAATTATATATTATATATATCAAACTAATTTCAAGAATCAGAATAGAGAGCCAAAAGCGGATTTTTTTTTTTTTTCTTTTTGAAGTTTGAAAGACAGTCTGAAATGTTCCATATAGCCATTACAATATGAAAATATGTCCAAATTGAAAATGTATACCAGATATATCTAAATAAGCATGAAATGCTGCCTTCCTAGACTAAAAGAAATGGACTAAAGTAAAGGAAAATAGAATAAAAGTATAAATCAAGGCATTAAACATATAATCTTTAGGAATGGATTGAATAACAGATGGATCGTCCAAAATTCAAAATTCACTCAGAACACTTAAATCTAAAACCCTAGGAATGGGAATCATAAAATACAAACAATCTGAAATCCAGAATTGAATAGAACAGGAATAAGAATTTTTACCTGCAGACAGGTAATCAATGATTAAAGGAACAAGAGTTTGTTCAAGAAATTTTCTTATAAATATATCTATTATTGTTCTTTTCCGTTGGGTCGAACGAGGCGGATAATTACGGGCGTAGAGGAGGCGAAGGAGCGGCACCCGATCTTCGCGGTCAGGTTCGCCGTAGGTTGCGTTGGAGGGTGGGGTGTGTGAAAGGGATTTTAAATTACTTGTTCTGATTGGCTGCGGTGACTGTCAATTTTAACGACACCATTACGATATTTATACAAATGTTGCTGTGTATTTGTTTCTCATCTGATCTGATACTCCCCCTTCCTGGCCGGAGCACTTTTTGTCCATGTAGCGCTTTCTACTCTCAAGTGGTCTCTAGGGGTTGGAGTTGGGTCGGGCCTTATGGGTTGGGTTTCGTTTTGAGACCAAAATCTAGAGCCCATTCGAAAGCCACAAAGGATGAGGACATAACTTGTTTATATTTATCAATTAGATTTACAATTTTTTTCATTTTTTTTTTATACATGGGAAGTGAAGTGAAATAGACAGAAATGAGCTGTGAAACTTAAAATCTCTCTCTTTACATTTTCTAAGATGAAAAAGTACCAATCAATCAATCCACACTTAATCAGCAACTTTTCAATCTTTTTAATTTTTAAAAAAATTCAAAATTAATATTAAATTAAAAATAATATAATCAATTTATTCAATAATTTATCATATTTAAATAAATTTAATTATTTCCTTAAGAAATATAAAATTGTAAATGTGATAAGTATTATTGAATAGAGATAATATATTATAATTTTGAGAATATCATATTTACCAGAAAAATTGATTAACTTTATTCAGTTCCATTATCGTTTTATACTAAGAGGGCAGAGCAAAAAGTTAATAAACAAGCTTTCTTCAACAAAGCATGATCCCTAGAAAAACATATAGAAAATACAATTAGCAAAATCCAAGTGATCATCCTTGCACTCAATACTTACTAAGGCTTCAACATGTCCCTCCAAATGGGGCCGGACATTCCCATGAAAGAAATAATTTGAAATATATTTATGCCAGAATAGAATACACAAAACCAAAAAAATACAAACTTGGACTAATACTGGCATTTGCTACAACAATGAGATATATACACGTGGTATCTGTTCTGTAATTCTGACAACAATTGCTCTCATTCAGGCCTTCCTCCTACAATTTCTCATATTACAAAATAATCATCAAAAACCAGACTAGCAATAACTTAACATCAGGAGGTTTAACCCACATGGACTTCGAGTTGAATGCAATCAAAAATTAATTGCTGCCAGTGTCTAACAAGAAGTCCCTGCACATCTAGTATGCAACATGATAAATCATTCCTGCACGCTTTGCCATGACAGCAAAGTTTTCATGAGCAAATTCATCAATTCATTGAGCGAAAACGATAAAACACCAAAGAGAATTGAAAGTTGAAGTCAGACAGACAACCTTAATCTAAAATGCAATATAAGGGATTCCAGCAATTTTTTTTTTTTTTTTTTTTTTTTGAACCAACAAGTATTTCACATGATAGTCTTTCTTCTTAAAAAGGAGGCTGTAAAAATAGAGTTCTTTATTTTCATAGTTTAAAAGGAGAGAGTAGCAAATTGAACATAAATTTTACCTAAATATCAGTCACAGTTGCAACTCAGCAAAAGCTTCTAAGATCGTCGGCCAAGATAAGGTGATGCAGAACCTGAAGATGTTGAAAGTGACCGCCTCACAAATGAATGATCTAAGAGCTGAGCAGCAGTAGGACGATCATTGGGGTTAACTTGTAGACATAGCAAAATAAAATCTCGTGCATCTTGCGAAAGAGAATCAGGAACAGGTGGCGGCACACCTTTGCCAATCCTATACAATGCCTGCATCTGCTGAGTCGTAGAAGGGATAAGCCATTAGAGGTCAAAATAAAAGTCGAGCTGCCAACAGCACTTACACTCAACACCTAATCGATTGTAGAATTACTCATTAACTAGCCAACAGAAAAGAATATCTAAAAATAAAGTAAAAGTCTCAGGAGGCCATCATCACCATCAGTATTATCACAGTGATACCTAGGACAGGAGGAAGTGTGAAAACATGGCACTTACACATTCCAAATGGGAATATGGAATCTGACGCGTTAGCATCTCCAAAACAGTGCATCCAAGGCTCCATATATCAGCCGGAAGCCCATAGCCCTGGTTCCTCCTATTGACAACCTACCATATAGAGATTGGTAATCAGAAACACCTAACTGAAATATTGTATAAAAGACCACTATGCACAGTGGCATATCCTGCAAGTAGGAAATGTTGTTGAAGGAATAGAACACTGAGCAAAAATAACAAAGCTAGCACATAAAGTATTTTGTGTGAGAAACAGATTCATATACACACCTCAGGGGCCATCCAGAATGCAGTCCCCTTGCAAGATTTTACATCATTCAATTTGGTGGCCTGAAAAGAAAACAACACATTATTTAGAGAAGAAATTCACCAACATTCAGAATATGGCAAAAAGATTAAAATCAGGGTAGGATAAAAACCTTTGCCAATCCAAAGTCTGCAAGTTTCACAGATCCATTTGCACCCACCAATATATTTGCACATTTGATATCCCTAAAGTACAAATCGGAATGCAGTGAGATGACTGAAAATAAGTTTCATATATGCTAGTATGCACTCCAATGTTGTGCACATAGCAAATGCTAACAGCTCTTATATTGCAAAATGTAAATCAGTGCTTACTTGGTTAACTTAAGGAAATAAATATAAGACGCCAAAGAGTGGAAACAAATGGTTATGTTGTGTAGCAAGTAGAAAGTTAAAATTCGAGGGGACAAAAATTGCACTGAACTTCAGAAACAAAAATTTAGAAAACCAAAGGTTATGCAAGAACCTAATCACCTATAACTAAAAGCCAAATAGTAACCCAAGAGCTCTTAAAATTTCTTTCAAAGCAATGAACGGCAAGTGCAAAGACAATAAGATAGAGTTAACAAGAAGAGTTCAGCAAGTACCATGTTAAGAAGTTGTCAATAAAGGAAATAATATGAAAAGACAAGGTTATGAGTCAATCAAACAACAAAAAAAAAAAAAAGGATTAAACCTATCTTTGATTAGGAAAAACTATTACTCCTTGAAGTTTGTAAATTAAATGGCATAGATAATTGAGATCAATGCACAAGTAGAGGAGGTCAATGATATCAAAGTTAGGTGTACACCCAGGATGACACTGGTAAGATAACAAAAAAAAAAAAGATTTTAGCAGCACAAGATATGTCTCAAGCTGTAGCCCTAAACAGAATGGGATAATGATAAAGAGATAAGATACAAGTAACATACATTTCAATCACTATATAAGAAAAAATCTGGTCTGATCATGACAGCCATTAACCATTGGAAAACTACCCAGTAAAAGGCATTTATCTCACCTATGAACAACATTGCGATCATGAAGGTACTTCAGACCATGCAAAATCTGTCTTGTGTATGCAGAAACTTGGGAATCTCGAAGATGGTATCTTTGATAGAGACTCATAAGGGAGCCTTTTGTTACAAGCTCGAGAAAGATATATAGTTTAGATTCATCCTGCAAAAAAACAGTACGTGAAATGAACTTAATGACCAAATATTTGCACATGTGAAATGCCAGCATGGTTGTAAGTAACAACCAAGAAGAAGTACAAAGATAAAGCATGCCGGTGATACGGGTAGGAAATTTATCACATCTCGCAAGTTACCAAGCTATCATTCTCCATTCAGTTCAGTTTCAAGTTTCAACCATTTAATCAGATCTATCTAGAGCTAAAAAATATTTCAAACGTATTCAATACCCTGGCTCACTGTCCTTGCCGCTGTGGTACAATGGTATTCCAAGATAGGATCAATTTGTTTAAATACAAAATATCCTCTGAGAAATGAATTCAAGGAAAAGAAAAATGGAAGCTTCCATAAGTTTGGAACATGAATAAACATTTAATATGACAAACTTTTTTAACAACATTTGGATAGGTTTTTTAGACAGCATGCATACATAAGATGAAGTCAAAAGGAGGAAGTCATGTCTTCGCTTCTAATGATTATGTCCAAAACAATACAGATCAGAAAAGTAAATGCAGAACTAATGTGAAAAGTGAAAAATTGTACCGTATCAGTGCCATAATACTGAACTATGTTTTCATGTTCAAACTGACTTAAAAGAGCAATTTCCTGAAAAGAAAAGGCAGGTAGTGTTATGAGAAAAGGAGGGGAATTCTGATAAAGAAAATTTAGTTCAGGTTTCCAAAGAAATCCCTTTTACAATATTAAAAAAAAAAAATAGAAAAAAAAGGCAGCGTGATAAAAACCGAAGTGTGATTATTTCACCTGTTCAAGTTGGTAAATACTTTGCTTGCCTTGACTTCCTTGATCAAGCAACGAAACCTCTTTGACAGCAAAAAAGACTCCATCACTGCAAAAATAAATAATAAACAAAGCAAGATTAGCCCCAAAATGTCTCTTACCATTCTTTAATATAAAGTATGAAGCAATAATTTTAAAAGCCGTAATGTGCACTGCGTTGCAAAGCCAGAACATAAGTACATTGCACCTTCACAAACTTTTGCATTTTAACTACTTACCCAACACAATCTTAGAAAATTTATGAAAATGAAGGATGATTGGAACATGGCAAATAAAGGATCAAACAGTCGTAATCTTCAAGATGTAATCAACTGCACTTTTATATATGGCTTCAAACAATGGATCTATTATCCAAAACGATAAGGGAAAGATATGGAAGCTGATCATCAGATTAAAGCAAAATGGATGAAAAGGTGAAAATGCTACCGGATTCTTGTGTGACTGCGACATACCAACAAACCTTATGGGCAAGTCTCATAGATTTGCAATTTGACTAGTTATGATGTAGGACATTGAGTGTTGGCGGTAAAGAAAAATCACACACAAAATTTAATTCTTCGAAAATGAATATGTTGAGATGATATGTGGCCACACAACTTGAATGAATGCATTCGTGCTAAGGAAGGAGCGACACCTATTGTGTGGGTGGGGTGGGTGGGTTGGGTTGGATGGGGGGTTTGGGGGGTGGATGAGAGAAGGAAGGTTAACGAGGTTTGGCCATGTCGGCTGTAGACTGCTGGAAGGCCCCCTCAAGGAAAACAGAGCATCTTAAACTAGACAAGAAAGGAAAGGGAGAGGAAGGCCAAGATTCCATGGGAATTACAATTAATAAAATATATAAATATGCTGAAGAACTAACACGAATCAGGCAAAAAAAAAAGAGTTTGATCCATGCAACCGACTGCAACTATCTTGGAATTGAGGATTAGATGTTTTTGTTGTTATTAGTATGACTTCAAACAATTTAGAGTTTACTACTTGTACTGATTTTGAGAAATATAAACATTTTCACATGATGTCCTCCAAAATATGCATTATCTAGTGTGTCATAAATGGACAAGTAGCATTCTTACACTACGAATCTGAAGAAATCTTTAGCGCATGTCATCTTCCTAAATTTTAACTATAAACTTTGATGTCAATGAACCACAAAACCTATAAAATTGAGAGTTAAAAACTCAAGAATAGCTTTGACACGGATGTGTGAAAACCTAAAATCAGATTCAAAGTTAGTCTGAAATCAAATGATAATTAAAGAGTTATGTCAAGAAGAAAAATTATAACCGCACAAAGGTTGAGCGCTTACTCAGAGATCCCTTCATACACCGATCCGAACGACCCACGTCCCAGAAGCTCACCTTTTTCCCAGTAAGTAATAATCCTTCTAAATCTTCCATTAGGAGAAATATTTGTGGGCTCCGTGGTGGTACTCGATGAATCATCGTCATTAGACGTAGTAAACGAGCAAGACTCCGATAAGACAGCTGTTTCTCCTATCCTCAACAAAATCTCCTCTTCTTCTCTCTTATTAGCAGCCAAATCACCTAGTCCTTCCTCGTCATCAGAACTAAAGTCCTTATGAGTCATCACCAAAGACCTTCTATCGTTTTCAGGAGCAAAATCCCTTAGTATATCCCACGTCGAACATGCGTTATCGATCACCGGCAGTGTCATTGAAGGCGGCGGCTTCAGCAACGGCGGCCGAACCCCTTTGATTCCTCCTCCTACTGCACAAGAAGCAGCACCGCAGTGAACATTTAACTTAGCAGGCTCAATTGGCTCAGCTCGAGTTAATTCAGTGGTTTTGCTACTCATGCTAACACTATCCAAAACCCTAGCACACAATTCACTCTGTTCCCGTTCCTGCTCCTGCGGTTGATGATTATTATGATGCTGTTTGTCTTCCCCTGTCCTTGGACTATCCATATCATGAAATCTGGACCGGGGCAGAAGATCGGACGCTGAGCGGACCTTCATCGCCTCCCAAGAAGCCGCTGGAATCTCGAAATCTTCGAGACCTGACAGCCCTAAGCTCCGACAGATCTGGTCAAACTCGCCATCCCTTCCCTCAATCCGAAAACTAGTCCGATCAGACAAATCAAGAGATCTAGTAACCAAAGAACACGAAGAAGAGTCGTCTATAGAGGAGGAAGACGACGTCGCATCGTACTCAATGTGCTTCGCCGCATTTCGGCGCTCTAACCTCGGCCCCCTCCGGTTCTTAGGGTCCATAGGACCGTCTTTCTTGCTACGGATGAAAAATCGAGGCAACTGATGCATAGAGACGCAAATCCATCTAAATCTCCAAAACTAAAATCACGAGAGCCACGCTACAATTTGAGGAAACCTGACTGTTTTTATCTATTTCCTGTAACTTCACCGAGAAAATTTCAGGAAGAAGACGGTGCTGTGAATTTGGTTGAGATATGAGCTGACCATACAAGAGTCGTGATGGTTGAAAGGAGAGAGACAGCGACAAACTGTGGAGGACGACAAAGCTAGAGAGAGAAAGACTGGTAAACGCCGTCGCGATAGAGAGTGAAAACGCGGTGACACGTGGCATGATAACAGGGGTCGATTGATTTGGAAGGATGCGTTTTGTTTGGGTACGGCTGGTTGCATCTTCAAAACGTACACCTTTCGTACGCCCTGGTTTACTCGTCACTCTATTAGTAACTAGCAATATACCCGTGCCATGCACGGTTAAAGAGAATAAAATAAAATAAATTCAGAAAATAAAATAAAATTATATATATATTAAAATAAAACCCAAAAACACTATTCATAAAAATAGTATTTTTTACAAAAAAATCATATTATTTTTCATAATATTTTCATTTTATCTTTTATCATATTTAATAAATAGTATTTTTTCAATTAAATCCCACTTTTTTCATATTTTTTTCATTTTGCCTTTTGTCATATGTTAGAAGTTACTATTTATTTAAATAATATTTTAACAGTTACTTTTACTATTTTTCATTTTCGATTATTTATCATTGCAATTCTAATTATATTTTCAAAATTTCTTCGCTTTAATGTCTTTCTAACACATATAACCACGTACTTAATTCTTCACCAAATCAAAAATATTAATTTAAAATAAATTTAAATCAAATCAATATATTAATATATTAAATAATTAAATAAAATTATATCAAGTGCAAGGCTAATTAGAGAAATATACTATATATATCATACTAAAATGCCAAATTGATATAAGATGTGTCAATTTTCTAGGAAATATATTAATTTATTTATTGTCTGTCACTGTGTAGATCAATTGCTTACTTCGCTTTTCCATTTTTAGTTAACGTCATTGATGAACAACCAATGAGCTTTGTGCATGAGGTGGTGAGCAAAGACGTCACTTTATTCCAATTTTTGGGTTGCAAATGAAATGAAATTTTATTTTTCCTTTTCTCTTTCTCTTACCTCCGAGCATCAAGACATAACGTATTCAGATGATACACATAAATAAAGACATAATCTAATGATGACCAAATAAAAAAATTATAGTTAGAATCATCTCGAGGAGCATCGATTTAAATTTTAAATTCTTGACATTTTTAATAAATAATTTTAATGATTAGAAATATGTTTTGAAAATACATATGCAATTAGTTAATACTTATGGAAAATTAAATTAGTTAACGAACTATTTAATTTTTTTTTTAATATTAGAGAGGAGAGATTCAAAGTGAATCAATTACATTCACTCAGTGGACCTTCTCAAGGGCTAGAGGAGGCCATGGCCTAAAATTATTTTTTTTTAGAAAAATCAAATTAAAAATTTCATTAATTAAAAACTATACATGGATATAGATACAAATCAATATGTTTTTTTACTTTTATATAGAAAATGTAATAATAAACGTAAATAAAAAAAAAATCACAATCTTGAAATATCTTATCGAGTTAACAGAATATAACATTTGTGTCATAAACGATCGCTTGCTCCAATTGGTGGCTGTCTATGGTCATTGTTTGACTTTATATTTCTTTTACAAGTCTGATGTGATTACTTTAAAATTTATTCTTATATTTAAGAAAATATATGCATTTATTTATGTATAATTATTCAAATAACAAAAGAACGTTTGATAAAATTAGCATAATAATGATAATAATAACTCAGAACTAAATCTGAAAATAAAATCTCAAAAGATGGATAACTATAAATCTCAATATTTGAGAGACAATAATTTAAATTTATAAACAAATTTGAGAATCATTTAAAAAAAAGTAAAAAAAAGAAAGAAAGAGATGATCACCGGTAAAAGCTCGTCGATAAACTACCAATGCATACACTCACCGCTAGACTTTTCATTGGCGTGCTAACTACTCAAAGACAGATAAATAATCTACAATATTCTAAACAAATAATCACATTCTGGAATTTTAGCTTCCAATATCAATAAGAGAAAATTCCGTGTAAAGGTAGATTTTTCTGTTTTTTGATTTTTTATTTTCTTTTTGGTCTGTCTATCAAATATTATGTCTTTCACATTTTCTGAAAACAAACGAAATTTCAATAATACAAAGTATTTTTAACAAGCTAATGACTCATACGCATTAAATTTAGTTTTAAACGACATTGAGATCATACATAAATGGGATACTTAGCTATAAATTAAAAACTTTACTGTCATGTACCCAATCATACCAATGGAATAATTATTCTTTATAGGTTTTTTTTTTTTTCCCTTTTTGGTATATTTATCTTATTAAATTTTGAGGTGTTTCAATGTTTTTATTAAAATGATGAAACACGTGTTTATTTTGCTGTTTCTGAAGAAAAAGAAGTATTAATTAAAAGACTGAAATGACTAAAAGATGATATAATAAAACAAAAAACTTAGTTGTTGGCAATTGGAAGTAGCTGTGTTAGTTCAGAAAAACAACGTAATTAGTGGATTTAAACCCATCATTTTCTTTGACCAAAAAAACATATAGGTGTCATCAATGTCAATAATTTAGTTGCATGCATATCATTAATCCATGAATTTTTTTTTTTTTTTTAGGATTACAACTCGAAATTATTTATTTCTCAATATATTTAAGAAGCGGAAAAACTAAGCTAAGCTAGTCCATGCAATATGAATAAATCGTTTAAACAAAAATATAATACTTTAGCTAAATATTTAATGTGCATTGGCCCATAACCCTACTTATGGACCAAGCAAATGAAATCAAAGATTTTCTAAATATTGTTTTGATTTTATTTTATTTTCTCAATTGTATAGTTAGAAATATTTTATTTTAATAAAAATATTAAATTTCATTGGTTTGATCCGTACATTATCTGAATTTAGATAAATTTTTTGCCAAATAACTTAAATTTCAAGAAATGTATTCGTTATAATTTGCATACAAATCAAATACGATCTAATAATTTTGGACAATGTCTATGAAGGTTTATTGAAGTAAAGTAAAATATAAAAAAATCTTGTTGGGGAATAATTTTTCACATAATATTTGACCTTTTGACTAAGGTCAAAACATCATATTTATTAATGTATTGTTTGGCAATGTAATATTTATTATTAGTGCTTAGCATTTGAGAGAACGAATAATAAAAATTTTTTTTAACGTTTTATAAAACACTAGTTAAACATCTGATAATTGCTAAAATTGCACTAAAACAATTAATGTTGTTGAACCAAATCTAAAATTATTTTATGTTTATAGAAAAAAAATGGTAAATAAATGTTTAATGATCTTTCATTGTTTGATTTCAAAGTATTAGAAAGTAAGGTTAAATATAATCTTATAAAAATATCCTTCCGTAAAAATTATTATTTTAAATATATATATAGCTTAGAACTATTTTTTTATGAAATATTAATTTATGAATATAAAATTAATTATTCTTAAATTATATTTTAATGATATTAATATAAAAATATTTATTGAGAAGAAAGGGTAATCTAAAAGTTCTATAGAAAAAACGTCAATATAGAAAATTTAAATTTTTAACAATTTCAATTGCACATGATTATGATTTGTTTTTAAATCGAAATTGAACTGATTATAAGGGGCATTAAATCATGGTCACTACTCCTAATTTTAAATTTTAACTAAACTAGCATTGGCTTTTTGAGATAGGTTTCTACTTTCAGTTTTGCTCTTCTTTTATCGACAAAAAAAAAATTATTAGTATTATTTATTGAAGTAACAAAACTATAAAAAAATATATAAAAAGGATTATGTAATTTCGGTATCGAACTAAATGAAACAAATGGTTTTGAAATCATTTTAGAAACAATTAAAAAATAATTTATTTTTGTTTTCACCTTTTTTTATAATCGGAATAAGCATTTTTAGAACTGAAACCAATGGTTGTAAAATCAATTATATATATTTCCAATCTTTTAATTTGATGAATAGAGAAGGATAATGAAATTATTTATAATGATTTCAGTGAAATTTTAGAAATATTAATATAAATTTTATAATTTAAAAATTTTATTGTTAAATATGAAAAGAATGAAAAAAAATATATATAAATTATGAAGGTCGTTGTGCTGTGGTTGGTGGTAAATTATGATGGATAATAGTAACTATGATGATTAATAAATTTAAAAAATGTGAATTTAAAAAGTTTGCTAATATCCAGAAAATATTTTACTCCCTTAAAAATGAAATGTTTTGTTTTCCTTAAAAAATTACTTAATTTTCCTTTGACTAGGAAAATATTTTTTGTTAATTTATTTTTCTAAGTGCCCCAAATAACGAAAAATTGTGAAAAACATTTTTCTATAAGTTATTTTATAAAAACAAACAAAGCCTAAAACTAATTAGAATTACTAATCATTGTTCCACATGTTAATTAACTTCAATTAACTTTCAAACTTTTACATTTTTCTTATTTATATCCAACCTATTTATATTTGTGTTTCTATAATTTTTTTATGTATAAATACAATATTTTTTTTTCTTTTTCTATATATATTGATTGTTAACTCACCATATTTCATTAGATCGATATTCAGTCCTATAAACCGGTTGGATTATTTTATACTATAAACAAAAAATAATTGCATACACTCATTCTCATTATGAGTTTCTCACTTCCTTTTTAGGAAGGTTTCAAATTTCCTTAATTATTACTTTAATTCAAACTAAATGCATAGTTATATATATAATGTAAAAATAAACCATTTTAAAAAGTCAATTAGAGTTAGATACTTTAAAAAAGTTACACAGTTGAATACTATATCAAAATAGATTCATCGTAAGACACAATGAAGGTTATATAACTCACAAGTTGTCAATAGTTTTTGGTATCACTTTCCCTCCGCCAGTGTGGTTGATAAAAAACATTTGGATTTAGTCTCTCTCTCTCTCTCTCTCTCTTTTAATCCTTCAACATCAAAATTGTAACATGGTAATTTACTATTCACTCATTACTTAAATTCTCTAAAAATATTCATAACTTATTTTCTACACATCTAAATCATGTATACATATTTCAAAAATATTAAATAAAATAATAATTCAATTTCAGACTGATGATAATATCTGTAGACTGATAAATTACTATTTTGGGCACTGAAAAACAGAGTGTTACAAAAATCATGGCCTTCCAATTAAATAATGAGTTAAATTTTGAGATTTTAAATCGATATTTTTTAATGTAATTTGTTTCTTATTATGGTTCTATTTGATAAAATTAGTTATTTTGATAATTGTTAATTGTTTTAGTTGCATTTAGCTGTTAACTGTTTGAATAATTTCCTGAAATACTAAAAGCTAAACGTCACATGAGTTAATTTTTCACGTAACACTATCATGATATCTAAAAGTTAATACAATATCTATGTTACTGGATAACTTTTCAAAAAACGTTTAGTGTTTGACCAAAAAAAATTTTAAAAACTACTAAAAAATTATTGCCGAATATAGCCTATATATTATTTCTAGATAGGTTTATTTTTAATAATAATTGTTTACTACTTAATCAATTTGTTAGATATTTATATCTCAATTGCAATAAATATTTAACTTTAATATTACATAAAAAAATTAAATGAGTAAGAAAATAAATATATAATGAATATAATCAACGTGAAACGCATTTCATAAAAACAACTAATGACTATAAATATACATTCCCCTCTTTTTTTTCTTTATGGAATACACATTCCCCTCCTTGAAAACCCTCCTTAATCTTACTTTGTATTACCCACGAAGACCTTTAATTGTTAAAAGAAAAAACCTTTAATAACCTCCCATCCAAACAAGCCCTTAATGGCTCCCCATACACACAAATTTTTTTTTGGCCTCTTTCTTCTTCTTCTTCTTTTTTTTATTAAAAAAAAACTAAAGGGACAAAAGAAATAAAATTACATTTAAACATTTCTAAAATAGGAAATCCCACAGAGGTCATGACCAAACAAACTGATTAGGCCTTGAAAATGATGCTTTAACAAAATTATTCCTAAATTAAAACTCGACCCATAATGGGCTAACCAATCAGCACACGCGTTGCCTTCTCCACAGATATGCACCCCCTTAAACATTCCATTGTCTACTCATCAAGTCCTCAATACTCCATACCAAGTATAAAATTTTATATGGGCCACGAAAAGCCTTATCGGCTCCAATGATATTAAAATTATATTAGTTAAATTTGAAAAATTTATCTAATCAACCATTTTTAAAAATATATTAATTTTCTTTAATTTTATTTTTTTATTTTGATTAGAATTTCTTATTAGATTAGTGAATGATAATTATTTAACACCATAAATTATATGCTGATGTCATTTTCCCCTTTTTTCATAATAAAAAAAATTAATAAGAAAGAACAAGAAAATGTTTGAATTTTTTTATCCTTAAAAATTAATAATACTAAATTTACAATTCGTTCTTCTAAAAAAAAAATTACAATTCATATTGTAAATAGATAAAAATAAAATAATCTTATGTATACACACACAAAATATGTATTAACAAACTTACACACACAAAATATGTATATTAAAAGATTGGTTCAAAGTTTAAATGTGTATTAACGTTCATTTCTTGCTACTCAAAGAAATCGTTTACTTAAAAAATAAAAATTTTTACAACAGAACCCATATTTTCAATTTGAAAATTTTATTAAATTTCTAAATATTAAAGCCATGAAAATATTAAAAAATAAACTCTTTTGTTAATAAAAATAACAAAGAGGGTGAATACAAAGTATAAAATAATATTCTTAAAGAATAATATTTAGGAATAGAATATGAAAATATTGATAAAATTTAATTTTTAATTTGTGAAAATAGAAATAGAAGTAGTATTTCTCTTAAAAAAAAGAATAGAATTATTGTTTAGCTTGTACCGACCTATATATCTATCTATATATATTATATATAAAAATGGGAATAGCAGGGGAATAATGAGATTTTCGATGACGCCATTAATAAAATATAATATATTTTAAAATAATCTTAATTGTAGTCAATTAAAAAAATTATATTTTATTATTAATATATTTATATAATTATTTTTAAGCTTATAATGTTTTCTCAAGTAGCAAAAGATTTCAAATTCAAATACTCTCAACCACGAGTGTTTTCATCAATTTAGTGAATGAAAGACTATTCTTTGTTGATAATTCATATTGTTATTTTAATCCACTAGGCCTCATAATGAATTAAAGAAAATTATTTTTTAAATAAATACATATACATAATTAAGCAATTAAAAATTATTAAATTTATTTTTTAAGAAAAATATATAATAATGATATATTTAAAAATATTTGTATGTTGTAGTTATTAAATATTTAATTCTTTCATAATATAGATAAAAAAAGAAAAAAATATGTTTTTTTGTTAATATTTTTTTTCTTTATGTTTGTATGATTTGATTAGATGTATTTTTAAAAATAAAAATTTAAATTTAATATATATAATTTTTATTTAGGGGAGATTAGAAAAGAAAAAAGTATATTATTTTTATTAATATTTTTTATATTTGTAAAATTTGATTGGATATATTTTTAAAAAAATAAATTTTGAAATAGTTTACATGTTAAATATGAGATAATAAATAATTAAAAATTTTAATTTAAAAATATATATAATATTACTGATATATTTATGTATCTATATATACATTGAAATATTTTTTTATTTAGTGAATTTTAAAAGAGTTTTATTTTTAATAATAATTTTTTTATTTTTTTTGTTATTAAATAGTTTGTGATTACTATTATTTTAATTTAGTAAAAAATTTATATTTTCTTACGATAAATATATGGTCTACTTACGATTAACATTTTAAATTTTATTGATATTTTTTTTTTATATCTTAAATTTTTTTATTTAAAAGAAAATAGTATTTAGAAAACTCAAAAAAAAATTAAAATTATATAATTTTATTTAAGTCAATTTTTGATATTTCAAGAATTTATGTGCATGTGTATATATTTCAGTAAGTAAATAATACTGCTATCATAATTAAAGTGACTTTTATTATTAATTCAAATAATTTATTATTATTTTTCATTATAATTATATATATATATATATATATATATTATTTTGGAGTTAAAGGTAAAGATTAATAATAACTTGATTTTTTTTGGATACTTATTATAATTTTAAAAATTTTATTTATAAATTAGGTACTAATCGTTTATGTGTAGAGATTGAGTTGAATTTTATTTTGAAACCACTTGATTATATGAAAATAGAATTAAGTATATAAATAATATTATAACAACTAGTTTGTAAGTCAAAATATAATATAAATTAATAATTTATTTGTATTTTAATATAAATAAAATTTTTATTTTAATATTATATAAATAAAAAAATAAATATATAATGTACATAGTTAACGTGCCACGTCTTATAAAAAATTAGTGTATATATATATATATATATATATATTTTGGTATAAATGAGAAAGTTCATGGTATAATAATGGTCAGTAAAAGAGAAACTAAATTCAAAAGAAAAAAAAAAAAAGGTTGGAAAAGAAAAATATGGAAGAAAGTCAGATATAATATAAATACGTATATGGAGGCCCAAAAATAAAAATTATAAAAGTAAAATAAAATAAAGAACAAGAAAGAAAGAAAGAAAGAAAGAAAGAAAGGAGGCTGTTCTTCATACGTTTCATTCTCAGTATCCAAAACTAACAGAAATTACGCCTCTCTCATTCTCTCTCTGTTTCACATAAACAAAACCCTAATTTTTATTTTATTTTTATTTTTCCTCTCTTTCTGGAGAAAGTACTCAAACCCTCAGCCAGTTGGTTACTGCCTCTCCGTAGCACTGAAACTCGCTCGTTCTCTCTCTCTATGTCTCTCGCTCCCTCTCCGCCTCTCTGTTCTCTGCTCTGAAACGCATTGTTTGGGATTGGGAATATTAACACTTCGAAAGCGGTTATTGAAACGGTTACGTTTTTGGGCTTTAGCAGCCTTTAATCATAGGGCGCTAGGGTTAGTTCTCTCTCTCGCTTTGGCTGTTTCTCCATCCATAATTTCTCTTTTCAATATTTTATTTTTTGGAAATTTTGAATTAAATTGTCGTTACTTTCTTCAAACCCTAGAACGCTGCTAACAGATAGAGGTTATTTGTGTGTAACTAGGGTTTCTATTTGTGTGCATTACCCCTTCTGGGGTGTTCACACCCTGATTTTCTCGGTTGTTTAGGGTTTCCGCGGAATTATACTGTTGATGGTGTTAAGTGTTCTAGAATCGGGGATATTGTTTTATTGTCGCTGTAATTTCTTTTTGTTGGACCTTTTTATACTGTTGATTTCGTCAGAGATGAGGGTCTATTGACCTTGTTTGTTTTATCATCTGCAAATCCATCTTGAATTGAAGATGGAGGCGTAGACATATAGAGGAACATAGAGACGAAGGGTTTTGTTTACATTCTAATTTGTCATTGCCGTTGTTCTTTTGTTCTGGGCTTGTACTAACTTCGCAATCTGCTTCTTTCAAATTAATTTGTGGTGTTTAAGCCTTCATTATCAATTTATGAAACATTGGATGTTATTTTTCCATTGTTGACTTAAATAATAATTGGTGGTTACTGGAGTATTGAGATTGGGAATTACTGTGTAACGAACAACAGGGTTAGGGGTAGAAGGTAGTAGTTTCGTTTAGAAAGACTATAATTCTGATAGGAAAGGGGGGGTGAAGAAGGTCAGAGAAGTATTATTTTTCTTTTTGAATCTGATGATGTTCAGTATTGGTACTTATGGAAAGAAGTGAACCCACATTAGTTCCAGAATGGTTGAGAAGTTCTGGAAGTGTTTCAGGGGGTGGCAGTTCAGTCCACCAATTTGCATCATCATCTTCTCTTTCCGGTATGTATAATTTCCTGAGATTTCAATGCTATCAGTTACTCTTTAGTTTTGTTGTTTTTCATGTTAAGTTTTGAACTCGTTTAATGATTTTACTTAAGTTTTCAGCATCATGTTTTGATGGTAATTGTGTTATTTGTTAAATAGATGTCTCGTCTTCGGCACATCATGCTAGAAATCGAAATTCTAAGGGTTTAACTGATTTTGATTCCCCCCGAAGTGCTTTTCTTGACCGAACATCTTCCTCTAATTCGCGGAGGAGTTCCATCAATGGGTCCGCTAAGCATGCATACAGTAGCTTCAGTAGAAGTCACCGTGACAAGGATCGAGAAAGGGACAAGGAGAGATTGAACTTTGTTGATCATTGGGACCGTGATGGGCCTGATCCTTTGGGGAGTATACTGTCAAGTAGAAGTGAGAAGGAAACTTTGCGACGTTCTCATTCTATGGTATCAAGGAAACAAGGTGAGGTGGTGCCTCGAAGATTTGCTGTGGACTTAAAAAATGGGAGTAGCGGCAACCATACAAATGGCAATGGTTTGTTATCTGGGGGTATTGTTGGTTGCAACATTCAGAAGGCAGTGTTTGAAAAGGATTTTCCCTCTCTTGGCTGTGAAGAGAGGCAAGGACTGCCTGAGATAGGAAGAGTTTCATCTCCTGGCTTGAGCACAGCTGTCCAAAGCTTGCCTGTTGGTAGTTCTGCTCTGATTGGTGGGGAGGGTTGGACTTCAGCTCTGGCAGAGGTGCCTGCTTTAATAGGAAACAGTAGCACTGGTTCCTTGTCTTCTGCGCAGTCTGTTGCTGCTTCAGCATCTGCATCTCCAAGCGTAATGGCTGGTCTCAATATGGCTGAGGCGTTGACGCAGGCTCCATCAAGAACTCGTACCGCTCCACAGGTAACTGAGCAGGTAACTTTTGCCCTCTCATAGTTATATGATACTTGTTTGTTTGGGTGGCCTAATGAGGAGTTATTATCAACCTGCAGTTATCTGTCCAAACACAGAGGCTTGAAGAACTGGCAATTAAGCAATCGAGGCAACTTATTCCAGTGACACCTTCAATGCCAAAGAGTTCGGTAAGAGCACTGCCTCTATGATTCACAAGAGTTTGTTTTATAGCTGTACAGTTTTGTAGTTTTTGGATATCTGATTTGCTAGTTTGTTTTATATGCTTTATAAGGTGCACATTTTCTATTGATCTACCTTCTATTTAATTTATTTATGATATTATGTGATGGCCAACATCTAATAAATTGTTCCAGTATGGAGCATGGTTGTTGTTTAAGTCATAGGTAGTATGGTCTCATTGTTACTGAATTTGGGGCTTTTCAAAACTGAAAAATGAATTAAGGATCTTTTGCCCATTGCAGCTCATGAGTAAGAGTATAACCTGGATAAGCAATTGATTGTGGCTCTTTGTTTATTTAGCTGGTTGAAACATAGATTGTTAGACTACTGCTTTTTTCTGTGCCTTTCCTATTTCGTAACCTAGGAGTGTGAGGTTTACATTATTGTTTTTGCCTTATTTCCACAAAAAATTATATGCTATTTGTGAAAGCTTTAACGCTCAACCGTTACAATGATATTTACTTCTGTTTCCTCTAAGACCCCTAAATTTGTTTCATATGATGCTGCTACGAACTATTCTTTTCATCTTGTTTGGGGTGGCAATGGTCATATTGGGGACAATCTTATTCGCATTTGTTGGCTACTGTATTTGAGTTTGATATTTTTAGTGTTGGGGGGTAACTTAAGGTAATTACTATGTAGTCCCTAGTGTTTGGTTAAATACTAGTAAGCACCTTGGTTTTTAAATTACATTATCTAGTTCTTACATTATGTACCCATTACATTGTAAGGTCCTTCCATTATAAATTTTTAATTTTCTGTTAGTCAACCTTCATTAAACAATAAAAGATTAAGAATTTCAAATATTTGAAGTCACAAAAATCTTCTTCTGCTCTTTATTTTTTAGCTTTGGGGTTCCTTCTCCAAATTCATTTTTTACTCTTGTTTTTTTTTTTTTATTATTGTTTTATTGTTTTTCCTTGCTCAACACTATTCATCTTTTTATTGTCAGGAATATTTTTGACGTTTCATAACCACTTGACTGAAAAATAGTGGACCATCTAATATGATGGATTGATAATGCAGGGACTATATAGTGTAATTTTGAAAACCGAGATCTATACTAGTATATTTTATCAAAGCCTAGGTACTACATATTAATTATCCTAGTAACTAATCACTAATAACCTAATCTATTGAATTTGATTTTGGGCGGGAAAGCCTCCAGCAAACAGTGTGTACATGGAAGGCCTTCAAACATGTATAGTAGTATTAGCCTGATGATTTCTAGAAAACTTATAGCCAGCAATATCTAATTGCCAGAGTCAGTTGTGATCTTGTGCATCTTGTTTCCTGCTATCTTAGATGCTATGGATATGAGCTTTGTTGGCAACCTGGAAGGTTGTCAAACTCTCGATCTGTTGATTTTTTGAATTGAAGTTTAAAACTGCAATATTTCAGATACTGGATTTGAAAGAGTTATCATCTAATATTGTTGTTTCTCATTATCAACATCATCATAGCTATGCTGTCATTCAAAGTTTTATGTGAATTGGTTATTAGTGAAGCACAACATTTCATAATTTTTGTGGAACTTCATTCTTTATTCAATAGCATTAAAGATGCATGTTCATCCATTACAAGTTTTTCTTTCTTTTCCATTCGTACTTGTATTTGAAAACTAAATGGGGTTTGAACTGTGGTGGTGGTTGTGATAATGTCTTGGGTATGCCAAGGTAATCTATTAGTCAGTTGGAAAAATGAGATTGAAAATGAAGTTTTCAGGATTCAGAGATTACTACCCTTATCATGTCTTTTATTAGGTGAGATGAGCAATTAATTGAAGCTTGAGGTGGATAAGTTTCTTTTTCTGGGGTTTTGGCCTGCGTTGAACATGAGATGCCTTTTGTGGACTGGTTTTCTGGCAGTTGTTCTTGCAAATGTGCTTACAGTTTCAGGAATACATAGTTAGTGTATATTTATGCTCGGAATTTAGTTTGTTCAGCACTGTGCACTGTGCAAGATGGATGGGAGCGATATTTGGACTGCTGTCTTGGAAGCTACTTCTAAAATTGTCTTCCAAAAATGTGGATTAATGAACTCCTATTTATTGGGAGGAAATTATAAATTCTCTCTTGCTGGCAACTTAAAAATGGATGTGTTTTTGAAGCAGTTTTATTTAAAAATGTGTCTTTGTGAAACTATTATCCAGATGTGTTTTTTCTCCTTTTTTTTTGGTTGGTGAAGTGAGCTTCAATTCTCTTGGTTGCTCGTACCCATTCTTTATTTGCAATTTATTATCTCTGTTTTTCCATTTATGTTTCAGATATTGATTCACTAAAGATCCCATTGCAAATATTGCTGAATGAGTTAAATAATTAGATAGCTTTTATCCCATGATCCATTTTGAGTGTGGAAAGAGAGCACATTGAAATTGCAATGCATGACTACTCTCTTTTTCTCTTTGTTTCTTTCTGGGTAATAATCACTAGCTAAATTTCCTTTCCCAGGTTCTCAATTCATCTGATAAATCAAAGCCCAAAACAGTGGTCAGATCAGGTGAGATGAATATGGCTGCCAAGAGTATGCAGCAGCAGTCCTCTGCATTGCACCCTACCAATCAATCTCTTGGCATACTCGTCAAACCTGATGCACCAAAGACATCTCATGGGAAACTCTTTGTTCTCAAACCTGGATGGGAAAATGGTGTATCTCCATCTCCAAAGGATATTGCAAGCCCTACTAATAACGTCAGCAGAGCAGCAAATAGCCAACTTGCTGCTCCTGCCTCAGTTACATCTGTGCCTTTGAGGAGCCCAAACAACACTAAGCTTTCCTCTGGCGAACGCAAGTCAGCTAACCCAAATGTGATTTCAGCTTTCAATGTGGAAAAGAGACCTTTGTCTCAAACCCAGAGCCGAAATGATTTTTTTAACCTCCTGAAAAAGAAAACATTAAACAGCTCTCCATCTCTTCCAGATTCATCATCTGTTGTTTCGTCTCCTACAAGTGAGAAATCTTGTGAAGTGAATAAGGAAGTGGTTAGTGCTCCTACAATTCCTCAAGCTATTAAAGGTGGTGCTGAGTTGACTAGCAATGGTGGTACATATGAAGAAGTTCAGAGATTTTCTGAGGAAGAGGCTGCATTCCTTCGTTCTCTTGGGTGGGAAGAAAATTCTGGTGAAGATGAGGGCCTCACGGAAGAGGAGATTAATGCTTTCTATCAGGAGGTAAACAATTTTTACTTCACTGCAGCTGCAATCTCATGGATATTGTGCTGTGGATCTTTATTTTCAATCTGTTGAGACACTGTTGTGGAGTTGGCATTTTTGACTCTTGGTAAATTATTTTGTCTGGTTTCAAAATCTTGATTTGTATATTTTTTTTAAATTCCGCTAGTGCACTAGGGTTATGAAAAAGAATACTTTGAGTAGTTTTTTGCAAAGTTAAATTACTACGTTATTTGCTATTACAGCTGCAGTGTAGGATTATTTCATTTTTAAATTAGTATTGTCAAAAGGCTGTATAGTAATGTTTTTATATCAATTCTATAAATGCAACTCTACTTATTTTGCTCATTTCATGTTTTTTTTGCAGTATATGAAAAAGAAACCATCCTTGAAAGTTTGTCGAGGCGTGCAGCAAAAGCTGCTTGAATCTCATGCAACTGTTTTGGGTGGAGCTTCCTGTGAACTGATCTCTTCTGACTCTGGCTCAGAAACTTGATGCTGTTCCATGGATAGATCTGAGAAATTCCAATTTTTGATGGCAGATGGTTAGTTTCCTTTTTGTCTCTTTTTATTTTGAAGAAAGCTGATGAGTTGCATATGGAGGAAGGGTGGATTTTTGGTTGGAACTCTACATTTTGCAAATAGTGCAATAAGTCACAGGTGCCTTAATCCTGCCTTCCCATTAGAGGGTAATTTTCAGAGTTGGTCGTTGATTGGGGGAGAGGTTAGGATAGGGACTATTTTGTCTGCAGTGGAAGGTGCTGGCGAAATTGCATCTTTTGGGGTATTTTGTTCTTTTTCTTTTCTTTTCAAGAGGGTTTGATTCTACAAGAAAAATGGTGTTTTTGTCAATTTTACGGAAAAAAGGAAATCAAAAGTTTCATTTTTAGTTTAGTTCATGTTGATATAAGTATCTTTGGAGTTTTCTCTCGTTTTAATTCTTTTTAACGTAATTCCTGTTGATATTTTAAGCTCTAATTATACATTAATAAAAATATAAATACATATATATATATTCAACTAGTAAAGGCAGTTTTTTTTTTTTCTAGCTAGTGTTAGTTGTTGTTCTGTCTTCAAAATTTCATCTAATGTAATGTAAATGTGAAATATAAAGAATTGCAGGAGGTGGCCACATTATTATTTCAAACGGAATGTTAAAAATTGCTCTCATAATATCTTCATTAACTTATTCCTCTATTTTTGTGAAATTATTATGATATTTTCACTTGCAAAATATGAAATTTAATATTTAATGGATTAAATTCAACTTCATATAAAGTTCTTTATCATTACATTTTAGAGGGAAATTGTTCACTTTTCGGTAAGAAAGATTAAAAATGAGTTTGAAGCAAAAATTAGAAAAATGTCACAGTAATTTTTTTAAAAGCAGGGCATAAGTGTTGATTAAGATATTATGTATTGACACTAGTACATTTTACTCTTGTTACATTCATGCACTTTATTATAAATTATTAAATATACCAGATTCATCAATTATTATACGTACTCGGTATAATGGATTTTAAATTATTATCGTTGTATGTATCTGTTCAAATCGGGTCATAGCCTCGTAGGCGATAGACCTTACGTGTTTGGGAACTATGACAGCTTTCAACTCCTCTAGAACATACAATAAAAATTTTATAATAATAGAAATATTTGGTTTAAAAGTATTTATGTTTCGTTTAAATTAAAATTTTTTGGGTAAAAAGGGTAAATTATATAAAAAATAATAATTTTTTAACAGATAATTCATTGTTTTTAAATTCGGAGAGTAATAAACCTTATTCCTCATATTTTATCATAACTATTACTTTTGGTGAATCCACAATATGCCACGTGGTGAACAAAATTCACATAAAAAACCAATTCAGAATAAAAATTATCCTCTTTTTTTTAACCTTCTTTCTGATGCAAAATGATAATAAGAGGAACGACATTGGTAATGATAATTGGCTTTGTGCATTTTCTTGTTCAGCGGCTTCAGGAGAGCCTGCTCTAAATTAAACGCAAAATACATAAAATTGTCGACAAAAAAGAAGGGAAAAAAAAAAACCATGCTCTCCTGAAGCTGCAATTGGTAGGCGAGCGACCCTGATCGCTCATGGAAAGGCTATTTACACACAATATCCACGCCCCAACATCTTGTCGACACGAAAGCAAGGTCCGGTGGCCTCTGCTGAATCAGTAAGGTATAGAACATACAATTCCAAATAAACTAAGTTGATGAAATTAGAATTTGTAGTGAATAAAATATGGAAGAACCATCATAGAAGAGTAACAATAGTTCACTACCAGTTCTCAAGATTGTTACGCAGCTCAAATACCGTTAGCACAGCATAAAAATATACACAGGGTGACTATGTTTCATCCAATTGAGTAAAAGCAAACCATACACATAGTTTGTAGCTCCACAAGGCATTTGCTGATTTGCAGAAATCATTCCGAGTGCGAAGTCCAATAAATTAGCCCGCTGTAGGAAATAAATTTAGTTATTAACATAAAAAGAGACAAGATATGTCTAACACGAAATGAGAAAGAGTTAACATAATTTCAAAAGACAGCGATTTACCTAATCAGCACAAACACACACTGCAAGACACCAGCAGTTCCTGTCCACACTGAAGGCCCAGTTTTGACAATTGAATCTTGTATTAATAAGCCCACTGATGCCGCTAGAGAAACGAAGGATACAACATAAGCAAAGAAAAGCCACAGCTTCAATCTGTAGCAATTAAGAAAAGGATTAGTAAACGTCACCTTGAGCAGGTAAACCAGAAAGTAAAACTTAATAATTCTAGGAAGTTACAACAGAATCAAACATATCTGGGAAATTGGCAAAAATCAAAGCAATTATGAGTTAGTTACAATGCTTTCCATGTCTTGGAAACAGTTTGAAGTCCTGCTGCGGCAGTTCACCTAATTCAGGCATGAGAATTGTACCAAACATGCCTGACCCTGTTTTGAGACTGGGAGGGTATAAGAAATAAAGATAGGGTAGCAGACTTCCACCTTGTTGCAATTCCTACTCAACCAATGATGTAAGTTTTTATGATTGAAAAGCAGATCTTGAAACAAAACATTTCATTCTAATGACTTTTTTGAATCATAATTGCATCTAAACAAACTTTTATTTTGTCCAGATGACACACTATGTAAAGCACCACAGACCCAACCATCCAAGTTCTACAGTGATTTAATGCTACACTGTTCTTTGACTTTCGGAGATGGCATTTTATTACTTTAATTTCATCTGGTAAACCGCTAATAATTAGAGACAAGAAATGTGAGGTCTCAACCCTAAGAGGAAAGTCCATCTTCTAATAGCACCAAGAGAGAGAGAGAGAGAGAGAGAGAGAGCTCTTCTTCCAAAAGCAGCAAGAAATAGGAGGTAAAGAACTAAATTATGACATCATTTCAATGCTGAAAATTCATTGAATTGCACAAAACAATTGAAGCAGACAGCTAATAATCTATTACAATGTATACCAAGACAATACATCACATTTCTCATCATTTATTGACAAGCACAAACCTTGAAAGATTCATTAAAGATTCTGCAAAATAAAATAACCATGAATGTCTTTTGTGCCTATGCTTTCCATAAAACATATTGCCCTAAAAGATAAACATATTTAATTTTCAATAGATCCATTCTGCCAGTCACTCCACAACCATATCCTACAAACTCTCTAAATAATTCTAACACACTCTCCTTGCCCACTAGCTATGAAGCGCCAACACTTTAGTTCATGGTGTGTGTCCATGTTGTATTATGTTAGACACTTTTCAAGAGAAGACATGGCATGTTGCACTCATTTTTGTAAGAATAGCAGTGTAAGCGTATCTACGTCCTGTATCTGTGCCCTATAGTCCTCTTGTCTTTCTCAATTTGAAGTTCAAACGAATGTAAGATCAAAATAAATGGGTTCTCATATCATACATCAAATTCACCTAGACAATAAACTATGAGAAGCTTTGGACAGCCAATACAACACACGTTTCAATAAAATGACCGCTCAACCCTCCTGTATGCTTCAGTACAAAATCCAGCCATATTGTGGCAATAGTAAAGGGCATATAGTGAATATAACGACCAAAAAGTTCAACAAATAAATCTCTATGTTTATAACTCTGCCCAACAAGAAGTAGCCAAAAATAGGTTAACTGATAAGTCATTCAAAAAGAAGTTATCTACAACCCCCAAATTGCATCTGCATGCTATTTCCCCCATCAAACAGATCGCTAATATAGACATATTATACCAGGTTATACTGCAGTTTGCAGCATCAAAACAGAGAAGAAATTCAATATAAACAGCACACAAGGTAGCAGTTACAATCATCGCTAGCCAGTATAAATACCCAGACTGGCAGACGCTACTCCAAATTCAACACTACTTAGATCGCTTAGCCATTGATCTTCAATCAATTATATTGTCTGCCCCAATAAACTCGTGCTATTAAATCATCTAGTGGAATTCTACAGTCAGTTTCAGCATGGATAAGCGAAATGCCAACGGCTCTTAGTCTTGGCAACGCATTTTAGCAAATCAAATGAGCAGATTCAACAATTAAAACAAAATCGAACAAGACAAAGTTAAAATCAAAGAGAGTAAGTAATTGAGAGAAATAAAGATATCTACTGCTGACCTCCATTCGCCTTCTTCGTACGGGGAATAATCAATGTCCTCTTTCCTAACGCAATTAAACATCAGAGCTGCAAATGATGCAAAAATTCCTGCAACAAGAAGCATAATCAAAACCCTAAATAATTAAAGGAAAACATAAGCACACGCCAAAATTGTATTTATAAATAATAATAAGCTCAAGAAATTGAGAGAAGAAGAATACCGGGCAGGTAGTGAACAAAGGAGACTTTGACGGAGCTACAAACAACGGCGTCAATCCAGAACCACCAACCGGTACCAAACACAGCACCAGCAACTCCGGGACCAAATATCGCCCATAGCTCCGCCAAATCCATCTCTCTATCTGTTTGTGTCGCGACGGTCTCTTGTATGTTTTTCTTTTTTTTTTTTCTCCAGAAAAAAAAATTAAATAATAAATTATAGATTAGTTGTGAATGATAGCTCCAGCTAACTTGAACTCTGTTTGGATCGTCTAGGGGTAGCTTCCTTCCTCTGAGTTCGTACTTAGCCTTTTCTCGTTCTTGTTTTTCACACTTTAAATGCGTAATTAAGTAAGAGTTGTCGTCGTTCGTTTCGTTCGGTCAACTTGAAACTGAGAATTCTCGTTGTTTATTGCTGTCGTTTGTTAAAAAAAAAAAAAACAACAAAAAGGATCGTATGCGTAGTTTTGCCTTTATGTCGTTTGGCTACTTTTAGAAAATACGCACTAAGCAACGAAATGTTTGCTACGCTCACTGTTTGTCGTTTCTTTGTAAACTTCGATATTTTCGGTAAGCCGCGACACAGCGTAATCAGATTTTATAAGCATTGCTTGCTAGGGTGGTCCATTAAAATTAATCCCACAAACTTGTTAGCCATATTTGATCTTATTTTTAATTTGTTTGGATGGATGAGTTATTCTTTATAAGTTATTGGCTCATTCGCAAAAGAGTTTAAAGAGTAAAATATTCTCCTTTTATTCTATTCAACGATTCAACAACAGCTTTTATCATAATATTTTATATTTTGATTATATTTATAATAAATAAAATAAATACTGACTTTCACTCGTCAAAATATGCTATAGAATATTGAATATCTAAATAAATATAAAAAGTTGAATCTAAAATCTTATGTGACTTTATTTTAAAGTATTATTGTGTTTATGTGGCAATGTTAATCTATTGAGTTGAAAATAATTTTTTATATTTTAAAAATTATTTTTAATATTATAAATAGATAATTTAATTAATATAATTAACCTTTTTATTTTTAAATAATTGATAAAATTAATAATATCATTAATATTTTAGAAAATTTTCACTTTCTTTTTATAAATAATTAACAATGCTATTAATATTTTGTCTTTTATTTTTTTTTTTACTTTCCTACTTTTATGAAAATTATATAAACATCTATTTCAATATAAATGAAACCATAAAAAAATACATTATACTTTTAACAAAAATAAATGGATTACTTGCAAACAATGTACAAAATTATTTTCATGGTATTTAATAAATTTGGTTTGATCAATATGGTGATGGTAGTGAAATTACAAATAATATTCAGTCGTCGATGATCAACTAAGGTATGATTAAATTGAAATATATGTTTTGTTTGGTAAAGAAAGATGATAGTATTTATCGATTTATTTCATATCACGATAATTTTGATAATTTTTTTATATTTTTAATTTTTATTGGATTTATGCCCATGTTTTAAATTATTTATTCAAAATGAAATCAATAATAATTGATAATTGACATTTATAAAAATTATTTTAAAACCTACTAAACTATTTTTAGAAAAATAAAAATTCAAGATTAATTATAAATTAAATAAATTAATATATTCATCCTTTTGCAAGAATATATGAAAAAATATGATTTTTTATTTTATTTCTTTGAAAATTAGTAAGTATAATATATTTGATATTTGAGTTATTGAAAATGATTATTTTTATAATAAAAGTAGTATTTTTATTTTTAAAATATTATTTAATATCCGCATGCGAAGTACAGAAAGACGTTTAATTCCAAAATAATTTTAGGCAAATCCTACTTAATACTAGCACATGTTTTTTAAAGTTTTGCCTTTTTTATAAATTTTGTCGTAATTCAATTCTAATTCCAATTAGTGTTTTTAAAAAATAACTTATAATTCAATTCTAATTTTCCATGCGCTATTTTCAGATTTTGGGAGGATGATAGTGATTCAGCTATAGTGGAAGCAATTGCTCTTCGATCTTGTTTATTTTATGCTAGAAATTATTTACCTTTTAACAATTGTGTTTTTTAAATTATCAAACAATTATAAATGTTTTCAATTATTTCTTCGTATATAACTCAGAGTTTGGAATGATTGTTGGAAATTATAAGAGTGTGTCAAATAATAGGCTTAATATCAAAGTCAAGTAGATTAGGAGACAAACAAATATGAATGCTGATCATAAGCTAATTAGAGCATCCATTTGTCACACTCGTTTCTAAGTTTGGGATGATATTCCTCATTTTTTGTTGACTATTCACTTTTGAATTAATGAAATTCATTCTCTCTTTCCAAAAAAATGTAAATATTATAATAATGTTAATTTAAAAGAGAACTTATAATACATATTATTATGATCATTAGCACTAAATTTGTGATTAATTTTAATTAAAAATAGATTATAATAGTATATAATTTAATTATTATTTAATACATGTTAATATGATAATCGAATCACAATTAAGATGAATATTATATGATTTTAATTGAAAAAGATAACTTCTAACATTATAATAATTATAATTATTTACTAATTGTGATAATTAATATTAATATTTATATAATAAATACATAAATAATAATTAAATTTTATGTAACATCATTAAAATTTATGAGTCTTATGTCACATTATAATTTACTATGCTTCCATCAATCAATACAATTCTAAGCTATATCTAGTGTAACCTTAACAAATCGGATGAGTAACTGATACATTAACACGATTGAGATGCAACAGTTGTATCGTGGGAAGCACTCTATTATATTATATTCTTCGCTAAAACCAATTGCCTACCTGAGGAGGCACGTGTTTCCATAAACTGCATCGTAACTGTTGATAATTTCTCACTTATAGCCTATCCCCTCGTCCACGTAAAGTGACCGACAGGTGTGCTCTTAATAGATTAGTGTCCATGGTCCTCACTCCATCGTATCAAGCCATCCCTAACACGTCTTTTCTTTTCTTTTTTTTTTAAAACAAGGAAGTTTAATGCTTAAATTTATATTTTTAGTCTTATAAAAATTAAAATTACTCACCGCTTCAATTAATATTTTGTTAGTAGCAATCCCTAATATATCTAATGCTTAAGAAAATTATATAAATAAGGTGTTTGTCATTTTTATCAAAGCATGTATTAAATGAAAGATACCCTTTTTATTTTAATATATATATATATATATATATTTGAATATTAAAAAAAATTTAAATTTAAATTTATTGTCAAATTATATATATTTTTCATTGTAGTGTCTTTAGTGCCCAGCACAAAATATTAAGCAAAACTGTGTTATAACAATTAAAAAATGACCCCAATGTCATAGGACAAATTAAAATCATAGGTTAATTAATTTCTTTTATTTTTTTTTAATATTTTTATTTTATATATACACTTAATTTGGAGATTTTAATTGATATTATTGTTATATACTGGTTGTTTTTCATATTTATACAATTGACATAATTTTATGTAAAGAACTGTATATAAAAATATAATCATCATTGTTTAAAAGGCATATATATAGTGGCCCTTAAAAAAGATTCTGACTTTATAATTAAAAATAATATATTAATTTCTGAAATGACAATAGTGTATGATTTCTTTATCTCGTCATATAACAGCTTATAAAAATTGATAAATTTATAAGCAATTAGGATAATTGATATATATATTATTTTAGGTATTGAATTTAAGAATATCATCCTTATTTTTTATGCGTGAAAAGCTATAAGGTTAGTTTAAAAAATAATTTTTAAAATGCATTATATTATTAAATATATATTTGTCTGGCAATATTTAAAATATAAGTTCCAAAATTTATAACAAAATGTGATTAATTTTTTTTAAATATTAGTTTATATTATCATTATCCTTAATCCTAAAAAAAAAAACTATGCAGTGCTGGTATTATTATCAGAGGTTGGGAGGAGAAGGATAAAGTCAAAAACTTGAAAAGAAAAAAAGCATGTGGGCCAATAAAAGGAAGTCATGTGCAGCATCTGAATAGCCACACGAATACAATTCTATTGCGTCACAGCATACTATCCGAACCCCCGTATAAAAATATCTTCCCGAAACGAACCGCTCTCATGCCTGCAAAAAACGCGAATCTTTCCCCCTCTGCTTCGAAAGCGAAATCAAAGTACCCGAAAAAGAACAAAAACGAAATTAAAAAAAAAAAAAACCACTCTTGAGAACGGATCCCCAACAACGCGAACCTGAATAACTGAAACCCTAACCCTAGCCGCGACTCTTTATCCTCTTTGTTTTCTTCTATAATCGTGTACGTGAAGGCTTACGCCACTGGAGAGCTTTGGTAATTGTTAGGGTTAGGATTAGGCCTATGCCTGGGAAATTAGGGTTTTGCTCTGCAGAAGGATTAAAAACGAGCTAGATTGAAATTAGGATTTAGGGTTAGGGTTTCGATATGAAATGTGCAGGTGGTGGCGGTGGTCTAAGAGGCGCTGGTAGTTGGTGTTTGAGATGACCGTAGGCCGATGCCCCGGCGGAAGAAGATGATGGGTAGGTGTCCTGACGGAGGTTGCGGCACTCTTGAGAGGCTTTGTCGCCCGATTTCTAGGATTCCGTCGTCCAATTTACCGGCGAGCCAAGCTGAAATACTCCCAACTACAAAAAGGAAGCCTTCATTGGACGTTGATTTCTTCTCTCAGGCTCGTAAATCTTTAAGCGAGCGGTCTCCATTTGATATACCTGAGGATGGTTCTGGGTCGACCACTTCAGGTGCTGTTTCAAGTGTTTCTACTTTGCCTAGTGGATTGGCCAGTTTGCTTAAGCAATCGGATAGTAGAAAGAGGCATAAAAAGTCACATTCTAGTGCAGATAAGAAGTCTTCGCGGGCAAGTGAGAGGTCCAAGGGAGGGAATATTTGGGTTGAGACTGAGGAGTACTTCAGAGACTTGGCACTGCCTGATATTGATGCCTTATTCGAGATTTCTTCTTCACTTAGGACTTTAGCAGGTAGTAAGTGTTTTTTGATTCCGTACATTAAAAATGAGAAAAAGGAGTCCAGGGACGACTCAGATACCTTGGATAATAATGCGACTGTGGGTTCTGAGAATGTAAATGCACAAGCAAATGAGTTGGTGGATAAAAATGTGAATTGTGGCGGAAATGCAAATGGAAATGAGGTTGCGTTAAAACACGGGGTGAAGCAAGAGGACGAGCAGTTAATGGAAATTGACGGTGTAGGTCCTCAAGATGACAGGGACGAGTGTTTGCCCCAGGAGGGGGGGAAGGTTGGCACCATTTCAGATGTTTCTAGCGGTTTAGAATGGCTTTTAGGTTGTAGGAGTAGGATTATATTGACTTCAGAGCGGCCTTCCAAGAAGCGAAAGCTTTTAGGCAGGGATGCAGGGTTGGAAAAGGTTCTAATAGGTTCTCCATCTGAAGGAAATTCATCGTTATGTGATTTTTGCTGCAAGGGTGAGATGGGTAACGAATCAAACCGGTTGATTGTTTGCTCTTCTTGTAAAGTTGCGGTGCATCTGAACTGTTATGGCGTACAAAGAGATGTAGATGAGTCTTGGCTGTGTTCTTGGTGTAATGGCAGAACTGGTGGTGGTAACTCAATTAAGTACCCTTGTGTGCTTTGCCCAAAGAGGGGCGGTGCTTTGAAACCTGTTGATGCAGGAAGTACTGGAACTGTTATTGAGTTTGCACATTTATTTTGTTCTTTGTGGATGCCTGAGATATATGTGGACGACTTAAGGAAGATGCAACCTATTATGAATGTGCAAGAAATAAAAGAAACCAGAAGAAAATTAGTTTGCAACGTCTGCAAAGTGAAAACTGGTGTTTGTGTTCGTTGTAGTCACGGTATTTTATGTCGCTCTCTTATATTGTCATATTTTGTCTGTCTTTATCCAGTGTTACAAGGGTTTGGGGTTTTGTCGCTAATTGGGCATCTGTTACACTGCAAAGTAAATTCAGCTAACAAGTTATACGGTGTTATCTAGTTTGAGCAGAAAGCTTATTGCTACATTCTCAGTGGTATCAGAGTATGAACTGAGGATGGAATCACCTCAATCTGCTTTTAGACTTTAGAACATTCATTTGAACCCTTGTGCTTCTTGCTCTTAGCTGTTGAACACTGGATGTTAATTTCTTAGGGTAACTTATTAGAGTTGATTGTTGTCGTTATTGGAATACCGTAGGTGATATATGCAAATCCTCTGGAATATAGTGCCTGAAATGTTGGTGTAGTCAGCTGGATACTTAATTGTCTGTTTCCGTTTAAAATCAGTGTAGTGAATTCTACTCTGTAACACTTCTTATTATTTGATGAAACACCTGTTTGTTGTGAATAAGCACTTATTTTTTGTGCAAGTGCCTCCTGAGACATGAATCTTGTTCTTGCTTTCACAAATCATTTGGACCTACTTTTAATTTTGTGCGCCCCCTTGCGATTGATTAATCTTTTAATTTTGTGCGTCCGCTTGCGATTGATTGATCACTTGTGTCCACTAGCGATTGATCACTTGATTAATATCTGTTACGTGATTTTGCTATTTGGTTTAGTTGGTGTTATATTCTTCATAATTCCATTAGGATTTTAAAACTTTTTTAAGGTTGGGAGATGAAAGTTTAATCAAAGAAAGCATTGAGGATATGCTACTGTTGATATCTCAGGTGATATACTTAATGATGCTAATCTCGAGTGAGTGAGTGAGCATACTTGATGATGAAGCACAAAATCTGATTCTTACTGCTTTGCAAGCTTCTCTATATAATTGTCCATTTTAACAATTTGCCCCTGGAATTTTCAATTCTTAATTCTTCAATTCTACTGCTTGTTCTTTTGATAGATGCTGCGTCCATTTTATAATCTTTTCTGCTCGACTTGGCTGGCTGTTACTTTTCAGTAATATATTAATGGTTTGCTAGAGTTAGTTTCATTGGATTTTTTGTGCCTTTTGGCATTGTTACCTTTGCTCTGTTGGTTTCAGCATGTGAATGTTGCTTCTATTGGTAATGGCTTTCTGCTGGTTTTGTTTATTCAGGAACTTGTAGAGCTGCATTTCATCCCATATGTGCAAGGGAGGGGAATCACAGAATGGAGGTTTGGGGGAAATATGGATCTGAGAATGTAAGCTTTTTCCTCTATTATTACTGTTGGAAGTTGTCATTTTTTTTTTTGCTAGTATTGATTCTGTTGCTGATGTTCCAGAATGTTGACAACTTCATGCTGTGACCTCATTGAGGCTTTCTGATTTTGTATGCTCTATAGGTTGAACTGCGGGCCTTTTGCTCAAAACACTCAGAGTCCTCTGATGGTAGAAGTAATTCCCAATTACCTGTTATCAGTGACTCTTCTACTGCCAACTGCATGCCACTGATTCTGTTGACAGATAAACAACACAATTTAAGGATTGGCCTTAATGGAGACAAAATGGTGGTCAATGGAGGAACTCCCGATACAGTTTCTAATAAATCTGGTGATAGTGAGTCTCGAGAAAATGGATTATCTGATTCCAGAAAAAATGATGTGCTAATATCAGAATGTGCTGATGGGGACCAAGTTAGTAGCATGGGGATGTCTGAGAGAAGTGACAATGAGGATGCTTGCCTTTCTGATTCACGAAATCTTGCCCTGATTTTGAAAAAGGTACTAATAAAATGTTTGTATTTATGTTCATGACATTGTTGGACAGATTTATTTTGGTTGAAAAACTCTCTTTTTGCCTACTTTACTATTCCACCTCATTTCCCAATTTGAACCTTAAATATGTAATGATGCAGTTAGTTGATCGGGGAAAAGTCAACGTGAAAGATGTAGCATTGGAGATTGGCATCTCACCTGATTCATTGCTTTCAACACTTGCTGTAATGTTAAAATGATGACTTTTACTTTGTTATCTTCTGTCGAAGAGAGAGAGAGAGAGAGAGAAACTAATCAGATTTAGACGTTTAATGAGCTCTTTTGACTTATAAATGCTTATTCTGCAGGAAGATGGTTTGGTTCCTGACTTGCAATGCAAAATAGTCAAATGGCTTAGCAATCATGCTTATATGAGTACTCTGCATAAAAATTTGAAAGTTAAACTAAAATCCTCAATTCTGTCCAAGGCTGGGATGGCAGAGGCTGATCATTCTGATGGTGTAATAGTATCAGAGTCAGATATGGAAGACCCTGTTGCTGTTAAGTCTGTTCCACCTCGGAGAAGAACAAAAAGTAACATTAGAATTTTGACAGATAATAAAGGAATTTGCTCAGCAGAGGAATTTTTAAGTGACAGTGGGACGCTGATTGATGAGGATAGAGTTGATAAACTTGCAAGCAAGCAACCAGAAAATTCAATTGAAGTATCTGTCCATGTTGAAAAGGTAGGTTCATTGCATTGTTTATTTGGTCCTTTGAATGGTTTATATAGCGAGTATTGTATTTGATCTTGTCTGTAAGTTTTCCAATCATAGGAAAGTCTTTTTGTTTCATCTTCTGGTGCTTGTTTCACCTCCCAATATACTCCAATGTTCTTAAATCTTTTGCCTCTTGCGCTGTTCCCCTGAGATGGTTGCATTTGGTAAATCTGTTCTATGAGTTCCTGTCTTTGGCGGTTAAGTTTGTCATTTGGTGAATGGGGTTCTGTAAGATGTTAGGAGGAACTATTTAGTGCACTTGGTGCATTGTTCAGTAAATTAACCATCCTCTTTGCCGGTTTTGGATGCATGAGCTATTTTCATGAGCAGATTCCATGTACATGTGAATGAGGGTATCAATTGTTGCCATGGTGGTAACCTGTAGGTATAACAGTAATCTATGATCTGAGTATAGTCAAATTTGTTTTATTTTGAGAAGTCTTCATAAGTGAAGAAGTGTATTTGTTTCTTTATTTTTGGATCATTGACCTTTTCTTTGAATATCCCAACTCTCAATTTAGATTCTCCTTTAGTGGTTTTACTCTATGGGCCATGGAGTACACGTGGAAGGAGTTAACAAAATTTAACTGGTTAGTTTGATGCCTATATAATGCATTTTAGATGAACCTATAGTTGATTAATTATGTATGCTATGCATTTGTTGGCTGTGGATTAGGAACAATGAGTCATGGTACTGTCAACTGGAAAAGTGGCATTACTGGGATGATTTGCAAATTTACAACCTACAAAGTCTACTTTTCTCCAAGAAAATGAGCCTGTATAACTGACTCTTGATAATTTCATTGAGCAAAAAGAGATTCTTTGTGATATGGATGGAAAAAACTGTGGACAAATCAAGTGTAGAAGGAAATAAGCATAGGAGAATCAAATTGTTGTGAAGAATGCATTCTTTTTATTAATTCAATGGTGTAAAACCTCGTGAAAACTTTGTCCCACGGAGTTCTTAAATGAGCATGCTTTGACATTTGTTGTTTTCATGATTATAGTTTGTTTGTCCTTCTTATTAAGGGTTTAAATGACATTGAAATGGAGAGTGGATGATTTACTTGGTCATGCTACATGTATGAGTGTGTGTGTTTGCATTGCTTTGAGAAAGTGAGTGAAAAAGAGGGTCTGAGGAAGGCCAATCCTGTTTGACATTTTTCCCTTATTATATCAGCTGCTTGAAGCAGCAAATACGTGTCATTGTGTAGATTTTCAGTTCTTCATTAGGTTATTTTGAGGCTCTACTTTCCTGTGTCTTTTGTTGCCATTTTTAAAATTTTCTATGATCTTATGCAATTGTGCAGACATCAATCAACTGTGATGGGTTGCAAGACTCTCTGGCGACTGATTTGTCTAAATCTGAAGGTATATTTTTCTAAATCCTATGTTTGGCCTTATGCCTCAATGTTGGATGGAAGTTGTCATACCCTTGATTGCTGCATCTTACTTGGTTTATTCTTTATAGTTGTTCCTTGTGATTTTGGAGACCAATAATTTATCTTTCTATGTGTTTGCCATAGTTAGTCCTGGAGAGGATTTATTGGAGATTGGTGATAGAAGGTGTATAAATATTATTGCCAAGAGGATAAAATTAGAGCATTAACCTGAATGGTCTGTCTTCAATAAAATCAAATTCAACGAAACCTTCTTGAACCTCTGATTTGTGTTTTTTAGCCTTCAGACATCTCTTGGTCCTGATGCTGCTCTGCATATCTCATTTATCATGCGAGTCTGTTCTTTTTGATCGCATATTGGAATTACAATATTCAGACTTCAGGCATCTCTATGTCCTGATGCTTCTTAGCACATCTCATTCAGTATTGTGAATCTTCTTTTTTTGATTGGTATTAGATTTATATCTGTCAACATTCAGCCTCCCAAAAAAAGTTTGCGTAAAACAGTCATGTAAAGTATACAGGGAGGATTTCCAAAAGGAGGGCTAATATTTGTATTTTGTTGCATGATAACACACTTTATGCAATCAATTCATAAAAAATTGCTTTTATGTGTATGGCAGTGATGTTAAGTAGATGGTGCAATGTTGCCATTTGTGCTTTTTGTTCTTCTCTGTTCCGTAGTTATCTGTTCAAAAGCAGTGAATGCCATTTATTTTCACATTATCCACTGGATGCGATTGATCACAATTCATATCATGAGACCTTTGAGCTCTTCACATTTTGTGGTACCTATAATGTAACATTTTTCAGTTTTGTTTGACACGAGGCATGTATGTTGCACAGGCAGTTCATGTAATCCTTCAGGTTGCATCTCTTCTGAAAAAATTGAAATAGAGTGTTCTGCTGTTCCCAAGCAGGGTGATTCAATGAGTTCAGATCAGGCAAATCCTAATTATTCAGATAATATTCCAGTGCTTCCTTATCTCTTGTAAGCTTTTCAATATAATCAGTTTTTAGTAGCTTCCTTTTGTTTTTTATTTTACATTGATAATATTGTTATATGATGAGAATTTTTCTGAAAGTTCTACATTTGTGTGCTGCAGAACAATGAATGAAGTCTCACATTCTTATATGCACCCATATATCCACAAGGAACTGATGCAAATGCAGACTGGGCTTCTTTCAAAGGACAATATTTGTGAGTTGGAAGGTAGAAATAGAACTGACTGAGATTGAGGGTAGACATTTGCTTGTTAACTGCATCCCATGATTTGTAGATTTATACATATTCAATTAAGCAGGTTTGAGGGTGGGAGAAACCTCTCATCTGGAGGCCTCTTCCAATGCCGGTGTGTGCTGTGATCACCAGAAAATACATTCAAACTGTAATGTAATTTACAAATCTGATGAAGCAAATCCAGAGAGGCTGGTTAAGGCAAAGAAACTGGGAGTTTATGACCTGTCTCCGACAGATGAAGTGGAAGGGGAAATCATTTATTATCAGCACAGGCTACTTGGCAATGCAGTTGCAAGAAAGCAGTTTACTGGTCCCATCTTTTTCTCTTCTTGTTCTTGATTTCTTCCCTCACTTTCCGAGCAAATGTTCTGCCTTGTTCCATTAAATGGAAATTTATATCTAAAGATTATTTTTTTGGTGACTATCTTGCAGACAATTTAACTTGTAAGGTTGCTAAGAGTCTACCAAAGGAAATTGACATAGCCAGGGCCCAGAGATGGGATGCGGTACTTGTTAACCGGTACCTTAACGAGATTAGAGAAGCAAAGAAACAGGGCAGGAAAGAAAGAAAGCATAAAGAAGCCCAGGCTGTGCTTGCTGCAGCAACTGCTGCTGCTGCAGCTTCTTCTAGGATTTCATCATTTAGGAAAGACACATATGATGAATCTACTCATCAGGAGGTTCTAACTGCTTCTTTACCTGAAGTTCAAAATTATTTTTTCCAGCTTTTGCTGAGACAAAAAATTGGAACACTTATTCTGCAGAATCCATTAGTTCATTATGATTTCTTTTTTTTTTTTTCCCCGCAGAAATTGAACATTTCTAATGGGAGGGCTGGCATTTCTTCACAGCTGATGCCACGTCCAAAAGAGACGCTTTCCAGAATGGCTGTTTCGAGGAACTCATCAGAAAAATTCTCTGATTTTTCTCAGTCTGTTTTAGATTTTTCTAAAGAGAATCCTAGATCATGTGATATTTGCCGACGATCTGAGACAATACTGAACCCTATCTTAGTCTGTTCCAGTTGCAAGGTATTCTAGACTAGCCCATGATTTTCGTTTTTTTTTTTGTGTTTTTTTATTAGCATAATATCTATGTGCTTGACCTTTAAAAAAGCTCTTCTGCCAACAGGTTTCAGTTCATTTAGATTGCTATCGCAGTGTCAAAGAATCTACAGGTCCATGGTGCTGTGAATTATGTGAGGAATTATTGACATCTAAATGCTCTACAGCTGCTTCACTCAATTTTTGGGAGAAGCCCTACTTTGTTGCTGAATGTGGTTTATGTGGTGGTACCACTGGTGCTTTTAGGAAATCTACTGATGGTCAATGGGTCCATGCTTTCTGTGCGGAGGTTGAAATTTTTGTTTGCACCTGATTGATTTATTATTTATATTTTCCTGCCCAATATTTCAATAAAGTGCAACTATATCTAGTTATTATTTTGTCTTGTAGTGGGTGTTTGAACCAACTTTTAGAAGGGGGCAAGTGAATCCAGTAGAAGGACTGGTATGTTCACATCCTTTTGTGGTGGTCTGTTGAGATCACATCTATTTTTAACAATAGAACTAGACATGAGGAAAGCAACCTGTTATTTCCTTTCCATGTTGTTTATTATTATTTTGCAATGATGTTATTTACATCACTTCTGTATGCATTGGGATTCCAGGAGACAGTTTCTAAAGGGAATGATATCTGTTGTATTTGCCGACGAAAACATGGTGTCTGCATAAAGGTGAGTTTTAACTTGATTGGTTCATAGAGTAATGGTTTTGACAGCCTGAGGTCCTTTATGATGAAGAACTCTGATGGTTAACCCATTTCTATTTTACTCTTCAGTGTAGCTATGGTCACTGTCAGACCACATTTCATCCTTCCTGTGCTAGAAGTACGGGTTTTTACATGAATGTTAAGACTATTAACGGCAAGTTGCAGCACAAGGCTTACTGTGAAAGGCATGGGTTGGAACAGAGGGCAAAGGTCTGAGCTTCTTGTTTGTGATTAAAATATTTCACACTTCTATAACCGATGTGTTATCATGTGATGACTGACCTTTGCTTGATTTAAACAGGCTGAAACTCAAAAACATGGAATTGAGGAGTTAAAGAGCATGAAGCAAGTCAGGGTATGGATGTGCTCTAATTGACTTTTTTTTTTTTTTTTCGTTCAGATATCCATATTAATCTGGACGTCAGTCTATCATATTTTGGACCGAAATTTATTTTCATGTAGATTTATTCAAGTTCAGCTTTTTTCATAAGGATGAGTTGAGCTGAAATTTAAGGTTTTACCACATCATTTATCTTCTGTGGAAAGCACCAAATATTAGAGCATGTTTAAACAGAGAAATTTGAAGGAAATAAATTATTTGCACGGGGATATCTTGGTTAGATTTTGTGTGCTAATTTTTCATTATATCGTCCCTCAGATGATTTTTTTTTCAAATTTCTTACTTTTTGCCCCTCGGATGATTTTGACATATATGACAAATATTTATTCCATGTTTACATGGGCAAACTTTCCAACAGAATGGATCATATATTTTATTGTGTCCCTGGTTCAACAAATTACTTAGAAACTTTCTGCATTGTTTACTTTGCTGCTTCTGGCAAGTTTTCTTACACCTCTTTATGCAATTTCAATTATTGGAAAATTACTTAGTATAGCATAATCATAACTTGTCTTTCTTTCCACCTTCCCATTTGGTGTTAGACTCTACTAATTGGGTTCTTTTACGAATGCTTCTTTACAGGTTGAATTAGAGAGGTTACGCCTTCTTTGTGAAAGAATCATTAAACGTGAAAAGATAAAGGTACCTATTGCTAGACTTGGTGAAGCATTTTATGATATCTTGTCTTTAGATTTTTAATTTGCAATTAAAGATGTAGAGTGGACATCATAAATGAGCTAATTAAATTACATATCTTTTTTATTCTATGGTCCAACAATGCCCTAAGGGAATTTACTCCATACAACTAATACCATTTTTTTCCCTTCTAGTTCTAATAAACATTTTTGCTTTTTGGCAAATGTTCAATAACACTTGAAATTTGTTTTCTTATGGTTTCTTGCAGCGAGATTTAGTTCTTTGCTCACACAGCATACTTGCATGCAAACGAGACCATGTTGCTCGTTCTGTGCTTGTTCATAGTCCTTTTTTCCCACCAGATGTTAGTTCAGAATCAGCTACAACCTCTCTTAAAGGCAATACTGATGGGTATAAATCGTGTAGTGATGCAATCCAAAGATCAGATGATGTAACAGTGGACAGCACCATTTCTGTTAAGCATCACATTAAAGTTACCATGGACGCAGACCAAAAGACAGATGACAGCTCTAAATCCCAAAACCTTTTTACCCGAAAACCTTTGGAGAGGGTGTCATTTGCTGGGAAGCAAATCCCTCACAGAGTTGCCCTGGCTACTCGTAATCCTTTGGATGATGGAGAATGGAACTCAAAATCAAGAAAGGTATAGAATTGTTTTGGGTCATAATTACTTCTTTTAATTATTAGAACGCATAAACTTGGGCTTATTCTTGAATGTATGCATATCGACAAACAGCGTTTTGAGACCTTTGAGAAAGAGCTGGTGATGACATCAGATCAAGCATCTATGAAAAATCAACAGTTACCCAAAGGATATTTTTATATTCCTGTTGATTGCCTTCCGAAGGAGAAGCAGATCAACCAGGACACACGTTCTGGTGAACCATTGGAACACAACAGGTAGCTGGAGGCAAATATTGGATTTCTGATTGCGAAATGGAGATCAACGGCCTTTTGTCGAGGACAACTGCCTTCTTCCAGAGAGCTGCGCTGTTTATCTGATTTATGGAGGGAGAATGGCTGAAAGAGAGGCTGTGATATGTGTTCTGTAATCTGGACGGTGTATCCTCATGAATAGGGATTAACATACTGGACAGGGCGGGGAGTTTTCGCATCATTGTTGTACATTCATTGTGAGTGTATATTGTACAGTGGGTGAGGGTTTTTTCTGTTACACAGAATGCAAAGCGGCAGAAAAATTCCAGTACCTTGACGGGTGTCTAGTGGTTGTGAAGCTCAGCTTCATGTATGCTAATGCAAGAATTTTGAAGGTATCACGGCCTACTGTGCTTGCGCTGTAAAGTTATTGTAAATATTCCTACAGTATCAATCCCAAAGAAATTGGTTCAACTTCAGATTGATGGAGGGTCCGCTCTGACTTGTCTCCTCACATATCTTGTTATTTAACATTTTTCAGTTCTCACATTTGCTACAGCTAGGCTTTCAGATCGTTGTTATTTGAGGTTTCAGTCTTGTGGTAGTTTTCCCTTAGGGAAATCTGATGGTGCCAGTTCTCTGGTACTGCAACAAACAATGTATTTAGTGGCAAAGGAAATCTTTTCTTCTTGTTAATTTTGTTCCAGATTTTCCTTTTTTTATTTATTATTTATTATTCTCTTGTTCTTGTGCTCGGATAGAGTTATATGTGATCTCGGACATGTGAGAATGTCGTTTAATATCAAAGTTACTTGTAAGTAATGAAACTGACAAGAATCACATTTATGCTTGTAATTAGGTAAAGAATCGCTCATTGCGTGGTTGTTTTATTAGATATTAATATTTTTAATTTTTAGCATATATTGTTTTATCTTCAAAAATTAAATATTAATATTTTTAAAGTACTTTAATTATTTTATGATAAATTTTAAAATTTTTAAAATAAATTTGTTGGTGGCTTGTGATTAATTTCTATATTTAGATAATAAAATTAAAATTGTAAATAATTAGGTATTTAATTTCAACTATACTAAATAAATTTTTTACATGTAAATATGTATTAAACTCTACAATATGTATCCAGTTGTCAGTGACATCATACCATCTGTAGATTTCAAACTCTTTTTTTTTCAATGTCGAGAATTTATAATAAAAATGTAAAAAATTACATAAATAATTAAATTATGGAATCATTATTTTTTGAGGTTGAATGTATCATTATTTCATTGTTTGTTTACAATAAATTTTTTAATTTAAAAAAAAAAAAAAAGAGTATACTCGGTTGACAACAGAATGCCACGTGGCAGCTAGTCGGATGAATCAACACATTGAGGAAAAAATTTAACTTATTTTTCCGTACTTAACAACCATATCAATAATTTCTAACAAGGCTCGATTATAATGATAAAATAAATAAATATTTTTTTTGATAAATTAAAAGAATTTAATTAAAATTTTGAAAAATTTAAATTCCGGATTGTTTTGATCCATCTGCTTTTTAGATGGAATTTTTGCTTTTATTTAATAGTAACACAACGGAAGGGCGAGGTCCAAGTATATTTCAGAAAATGTTACGAGAAAGCATGGGCCCAAAAAAGCCCAACATTATGCCCTGTGATTTTTTAATTTTGTAGATTTGCGAGCCCATTCGTTGCTAACATCCGAGACCGACAATGGGTTCTATAGAGACTCCAACAAATCCGGAAAACGGATCTGTAACTTCGGCCCCTGCCGACGGCGACCGAAAGCCTCAATCCGCTGTTGAAGGAATGCCTCCTCTGGCTGCCGAAATGATTCTGACGGAATCTGACTCGTTGAAGAAGCGGAAGGCAAGTATGTTACCACTGGAGGTAGGTACTCGGGTGATGTGCCGTTGGAGGGACGGCAAGTACCACCAGGTAAAGGTCATCGAACGCCGCAAGATGCAGTGCGGTGGACCCAATGATTACGAGTATTACGTCCATTACACCGAGTGTGAGTATTGTTGACTTTGATGCTTAGGATTTGAATTAGGGTTAGGGTTTATATGTTTGGAAGTATAAAAATGGGCGTTTGTCTGGTGATGGAGAAAATTGTCTAAATTTTGTTGCTTGTTTTGATGAATCAGTTTTTAGCATTTGTCGTTTTTATATGTGGATCACAAAATTTCTGTCATCATACAAACGGAAATTGAACCTACGTAAAGCCAGTTATGTTCAGGCTTGGTCAACTCTGTCCTTTGTAGCGTAGTCTTGAATCTAAGTTCGAATTCTCCTGGCGGAACAAATGTCTTTTCTTAGCATATTCTATAGTGATCACTGTTATGAATTTTGACAGTCAGTATGGGAGAATGGATAAATTAAGTAATGAAATATTGGTTGGAACTTGGAAGGCAATGCCGCTAGTAAAAGACTAGTTGAAGCAGACAAATAATGGTACTGAAAGAAATGCAAAGTTTTATTGGTATAAAATATGCTTATGCTCATGTGAGATGATTGGAACCATTACTGGTATTTAAGTATCGAAAATATATTATGGGAAGACAAATTTTTTTTAAAAAAAAAAAAAAAGATGAAGAGAAGAAGAAAGAGCTGACTGAATAGATGCTTTATGTGCCAACTGTTGCAGAACTAGTGCATCACTTGCTTTTGCTTTGTTGTAGGACTAAGCAACTATGAGAGCTTACTACTATCATGCTGGGAAGCTTTCCATAGCAGCATGGATGTCTGTTGAAGCTTTTGGACATATATATTTTTGTGGCATTCTTCAAGCCTATACTAAATTTCTTTGAAAGCTTTTCCTCATTTCTCTGAAACCTCATACATTGTTCTTTTTGAAGTTTTATTCATTGTTGTTTATCTTTTACATTTACCCTTTGCAGTTAATAGGAGGCTTGATGAATGGGTGAAGCTTGAACAGCTAGATCTGGATTCAGTGGAGACTGTTGTTGATGAGAAGGTGGAAGATAAGGTAACTAATCTGTTCCTTTAATTGTCAGTAATTGCTTTATGACATCCTCAATTCAAACATTTTGTTTGGATCATGTTTGGCATGTTATGACACTCACACTCTCTAAATCAGTTGAAAAAATAATTTTTGTTAAAAGATATGGAGCTTGACGACCAGACATGGCAAAATGCTAATTCAATAATACTTTATTCCAAGTGGCATAGATTACGATAAATGTTCCCCTTTATCTCTTTAAAAATCTTTTGCTGGTACGAGCTTCCTTCAAATGAGTCTTTTCTTCCTAATCCTTTGATCTGATTATAAGAAATTTGTAAATGATATTTTCAGGTAACAAGCTTGAAAATGACACGTCACCAGAAACGTAAGATCGATGAGACACATGTGGAGGTATGTGCAAGTTTCAAAACGTTCTTTGTTTTTGTATTGTTTGCTTCATAGAATTATTTTGAATCATCAAATACATTTAGTTCGCTGGCATTGAAAACATGAGTTCTCTGATCACTTTTATGCTATACAAGTGAATTGCATAATTTGCTCTTAAGACACCTAAAATATTCAGATGTGTGTAGAATAAGCTTTAGTAACTTTTATGATCTTTCTCTTTCTGATCTGCATCCTGACACCATATCACACTCTTACACTTTCATATGAGCGCACAATTATTCTTGAACAAAAAGTCAAACATAATAATAGAAAATATGATTCCTACGAAGTATTTGAAACTTGGGAGATTAATTGACAAAATGAGGCCACAAGAAACCATATTGAACTTTCGGAATTTTATAATCTGAATCTAGGGCCATGAGGAGCTTGATGCAGCCAGCCTACGTGAACACGAGGAATTCACCAAAGTGAAAAATATAGCCACTATTGAACTTGGAAGATATGAGATCGAGACATGGTACTTCTCCCCCTTTCCACCAGAATACAATGATTCTGTGAAGCTGTACTTTTGTGAGTTTTGCCTCAATTTCATGAAGCGCAAAGAACAGCTTCAAAGGCATATGGTGAGCTGTGTCTGAAATTTCTTTCTGAGCTTTACTGTGCTCAAATTGTGTCGGCTCTAAATGAGAAGTTTGTATTGCCAGTCTTAAGTATAGTTTTGATCCATGGGGTTGAGTTGAATACTGACTGATGATTTTATGAGTTTGGATTTCTTTGTACATTATGCAACCTATTGTGAGCATTGTTCATCATGTTCTTAAGTTTCTTAGAAATCCAGTTTGTCCAAACAAGCTAAGGCTCTCTGCTCCAGAGAAATGTTTCAAAAATCATTTCATGATGGTTTCTTCTTTGCGTCTTTTTTTCCCCTTTTTTTTCGTTTGTAATCTATCTAGTAATGTGCTTTCTCCATGAATTTGTCTATCAAATTTCACACCTTTCATTCCTCTTGATGAGAATTAGATGCTTTGTGACTTGAACAGTTAAACGACGTTGTCTGGATTATTTATCTGGAATTATTTTGGTCCTCATGATTTCTTCGTCCTATTTTTAACATGTCAAGTGTAGTTTATGAAAGAGGAAAATCTGCACTTGATTATCTTGGTTTAACCCTCTGTATCCTTTTTTTCTCCCTTCTTTTAGTTATTTTCCTCTTCTTTTGTACATAATTATGACATGTTCAGTGGTTGTTTTGTTATTTTTTCTCTCTATCCATCATCTTCCTCCTCTTTCTAATTTCTTGGTGTGGCTTGTGCAGAGGAAGTGTGATCTCAAGCATCCCCCTGGTGATGAGATTTATCGAAGTGGTACATTGTCGATGTTTGAGGTATGTATTATGTAAATGAGTTGATTGAAACTTATGCTATTAGTTAATTGAATTTCTATTATCTTGTTCTGTGGAGTTTCTGGTGCAAATATGCAGTTGATATCTGTTATCCAAAACTTATCTATGACGCTCTCCAATGTTGTAGTTAATAAAAGGACTGCTGCTCTTTTTTCCATTGTTTTCTTATCCACCCCACACAAACTAATTCCTGTGTTAATGTAACCTCAAAAGGTCAATGAACTTGGGGAAAATGGCATATTTAATTTCGGTTTTGGAACATTGAGATGCGATATTGGTGTTTTCCCCAGCATTATCCATGTGTAATTTTCACATCTCTTTAGAACCTCCTGTTGTTTATTTATTTATTTATTTTCCTTCTGTGGAAGTCATATCTGAAGGCAGTGGTTCATTTGGGTTTGAATTTTTTTGATACAGGTTGATGGAAAAAAGAACAAAGTTTATGGACAAAACCTTTGTTATCTGGCAAAGCTGTTTCTTGATCATAAGACTCTTTATTATGATGTTGACCTGTTTCTATTCTATGTTTTGTGTGAATGTGATGATCGAGGATGTCACATGGTTGGATATTTTTCCAAGGTATTCTTTCTCTTGCATTGCCGTTGCCTCTATTAATGCAGATCGCAACACAGATTAACATTATGGTGAAAACTTTAAATCATCAGCATTAGTACTTGAGAAGCATTTGAAATATTTCTTTTTTCACCATTTTATGTTATTTTTCCTATTTTCACGTGAAAATACTATTGCTTTGAGTACTCTTACAAGATTCTATTGCTTGAAGCATGTCGATCCACTTCTAGTTATTAGTTTGCTTGATTAGCCAAGTTTCAAGATCACAATCCTTCACCTTTGTTGTGAATATGTGATGTTTTCGGAAACTTTAATAATATGATAACCAAATATATTTCTATGTGATGTTGGTACAGGAAAAGCATTCAGAGGAATCCTATAATCTAGCGTGTATTCTTACTCTTCCTCCTTACCAAAGGAAAGGCTATGGAAAATTTTTAATTGCCTTCTGTAAGCTCTCTGCCAAATAGTCCCCTACTTTTATTAGCTTATGTGAATATTCGCATGAACTATGTGCTGGTTCTTTTTTTTTTTTTTTCTCTTTTTTTTTTTTAAACCTTTTTTCCCTTTTTACTTTATATATTATTTGGTGGGAAGGATTTTTATTGTTGAGGAATAAATTTTAACAATTTGTGAGATGTTATTCTCTAAATATTTGAACATAAGAGGATAGTAAGTTGCATAACTAAGATGATTGTCATCTTCAATTAAGTCGATCTATAAATACCTGTTTAGAATGCCCAAATTCTTGAAGTTCTCCCAGCATTTAAGTTATTAATCCATATTTGGGCACAATTATCTTCAAATGCTTTAATTATCCAATGTTTATGGTTAAACCTTTTGCAAGGGAATAATGAGATCAACCGTCTTGTACTAATTCCAAATTCTAAATCTGTGCCAGCCACAATAGCTTTTCACTTGTCCATGTAATAAAGATAAATCTTATTCATATTTTTAGTTTGTTTATTCTTGTATATAGCTGATAGTTGAACTTTTTGTTTTGTGTGGAGCAGCATATGAACTTTCAAAGAAAGAGGGTAAAGTTGGTACACCTGAAAGACCACTATCTGACCTGGGGTTGTTGAGCTACAGAGGATACTGGACCAGAGTTCTTTTGGACATCTTGAAAAAGCACAAGGGCAATATTTCTATCAAGGTATATATAGACTGAATCTTTGTTATGGCCAAGACAAGTTTGGTTTTGCAGTTTCAACTGCTTCTTTTGCCTTTTGTGAATCTTAGTTCTGTTGGGGACTACCAATGGAAGTTGATGTCGTTCACAATTTTTTTTTCCATGGTAACACAGGCAAAAAAATGGTGACCTTTCATCTTCACTGTTATGCAATAACCTGGTTAATTGAGACACAAAAAACATGCTCATTGCCTGTTGTTCTTTCTTTGTGCTAAATAATTTGAAACATTGTCACTACATTTATATAAGCTTTATTTGTGGTTTATGTTGGTGGTGCCATATTACTTGATTTGATCTTTATTCTCCAATCACTCTTTACAGGAGCTAAGTGACATGACAGCCATCAAGGCAGAGGATATTTTGAACACTCTTCAGAGCCTGGAATTGATTCAATACAGGAAAGGGCAGCATGTGATTTGTGCAGATCCTAAAGTCTTGGACCGTCATCTAAAAGCTGCTGGTCGTGGTGGTCTTGAGGTCGATGTTAGTAAATTGATCTGGACTCCTTATAAAGAACAGGGTTGATTATGATCTAGTAATTGCTGTGTAGTTTGACTTGTACCTTTGCCTGTATAAATGTATCTTCTAGTAACATGAAATTAGGTGAATAGTAGAGCGATGGCTTCATAGGGGACATGATCTCAGTCACAGCCTGTTTCTTACCTATCACAAGTAATAATATGTTCCATAAATTTGATCTTTTGGTGTATCATTTTACTCGTTCTATCTTCTTGGTTCCCAAGACTCGGCCTTATACGGATCTGTCGTTATGTTTCGTTTTTAAGTTCAACTTGAACCCATTTTAAGAGGTTTACTCCACTCGAGGATATTTATTTACTATAGATTTATCAGTGGAAGCAAGCATTTGATTTTACATTGATACTGCATAAAATAGTAACAGTGGGCCAATGGCCCTATTGCGCTTGTTATTTTCATGTCAAGTTTTCAATTTTCTAAGTTCCAAACGATTTTCTTTTAAAGCAATATTTGAATTTTGTAGAAGACGATTGTCTTGACTTGACATTCGCAACCTTTTCCATTATTTTTGCTTTCCACTAATTTTCCTCTCTTTTTTGGCCTTTTGGATTCTATAATTGTGTCGACACTTAGATGTCCTCTTTTTCCTAATTCTAACTTTTAACTTGTGGCATGTTGCTTGTTTGATGTCAATGCTTGGTTCATTTGCAATTGCACGCATTCAATTTATCATATATCACCTTTTTTTTTTCTTTAGAAAAGAGTATAAATTTCATAATATGATAGCTTTCTTTTCTCTTTCTCCTAGAATCCCCCAATCCCATCTAATTGGAAATTTGAACACTTTTTACTCTTCAAATTTAGGCATTTAGCCTTTGTACACTCTATACCCTTTTTTCTTCTCTCTTCCTTTCCATTATAAATAATTAATCCAAGCCAAGCGTACTCATGGTTATGTAAAGCAACATTATGCACCTTCTTTACGATGATTTTGATAGAATTGACAAACTAAAGCCTAAGCTGATCCGCCCCAAAGGACTAGACACCACCCACCACCCCTAACCACCGCCATGAAAAAGATATTACAAGACTTCGAAAAAGAGCAGGAAAAAGAGAACTCAAAAAAAAGATAATAGTAATAAACTAGATCTTATAGCCATTTAGATATATATATATATATATATATATATATATATATATATATATATTCATATATATTCATGTTCATATACATATCCTTTATACCATCACCGTAATTCGATTGCTTTTATAACACTGAAATTGATCAATTAATAACAAAATTGAAATTAAAAATAAACCCATTTACATTTCCTAATTATTTACCTCTCAAACAGTAGTTGGTGCAAAATTTTGTCTATTAAGTTGAATCTGTTTCAACTGCAAATTTTTCAGTGCAACCCCACCAGATCTTCTCTTCCACAGAGTTTCTTCTTCTCCTGCTCCATTTGGCTTATGCACTTTCTTGATAACGGGCAAAGGAGGATCCATTTCTGCAATATTAATAGAAACTGAATTCTCTTTACTATCTTCAATCTTGGGCACTCCTTTTGTACCATCCAAGGTCACTCCTCTTCTTCTACAAGTAGTGGTAGAAATGGTTCTAGTGAAATTATTCTTACCAGAAAAGATTCTCTTGAGCTTGAAGTACTTAACAGAAGGAATGTCGTTTCTTGTTGTGAAGGTGATCTTGTTAGAAGATGATGAAGAAGAAGAGGAAGTAGGAACGCCAATTATCTTGTTGTGTCTCTTGACCTGACCCATGCAACCAATCTTTGGTGAGAAAGGGTCACTAGAGAAGGACATAGATCTATCTTCCAACTTGCTCGGAATACAAACATCTTTAATCGATGGTCTTGAACATAACATAGGCAAGAATGTGGCTTTATGGTTGAGTTGAAAGCTTTGGTGGTGATTGTACCCGTTACCCATGTTCCGTGATTCTTTCCTTCTTTTCTTGATTCTTGATATTCTTGAATCTTGATTCTTTAATTACTCTCTTTACACGGAGAGAGCAGAGCCAATAAGAAGAGCAGTTTATATTCTTTTAATCCTCTTGGTGTTTTCACAGACAGAAAACACACACACAGAGAGAGAGAGAGAGAGAGAGAGAGATACAAACAAAGAAAGAGAGCTATGGAGGGTGTTAAAAAAGTGTCAGATAGAGAGAAAGAGTGTTTGTCTTGAGTTGCTTAATTTAGTTTTATATATATATAATGTTTTAAAGGAGTTAATTTTTTTTTTTTTCATTGAACGCATGAAGAGGTTGTTTATTTATTTATATTTAATGTGTGAATTTGAGTTTATTGACTTTGTCAAAAAAAGAAAAAGAAAAAAGGAAATTAAAATGCATAGAAGCAAGTTTGTTCCCTTACAAGAAGAGCAAAGCTACATTACAGTTACAGATCTGTTCACAAAGTCCTCATTTAGCTTCTAATAGAAGACTTAAAAAAACAGATAAAGACAGAACTTAGGTTTGGTTTAGTTGAATAGAAGAAATAGCATTCAAAACTATTAACCTCAAAAATGAAGTATATCACCCTCAAAGGGAGACCATTGTTTTGGTGTGTAGCAGTTTAGTTTTTTATGAGGACGCGTAATTCAAAGAAAGGCTGAGGATAATAATTTAAAGGTCCCTAACCCTACCAAGTTTTGCCAAGTTCACACCTTACTTCTGCTAAAATCATTTTCTGATCCTCCTTTTGTCTCCTCATCTTCTACACCACCATATGGGTGGTTGGACCCTATATCATAACATTACTTGCCAATCTCTCATATTCATATTTTTAATTTTTTGGAGGTTCTATAAATCAAAATAATACGACCTACTACATAATAAAAAGATTCAATTCAACTCGAGACCTTCCACTCCTTATACGAGGAAAAAGATCAATCAAACAACCATTGATTGGCTATTTGCATCACATTAACTACGCTCATTTAATTAAATTAATACTTAATTATAATATAATTTTAGTTATTATAAGTAAGAGATTTGTGTTTAAATTATTAAATATAGAAAACAATTACAAATTTTGGTGATATATATATATATAATGTGGCACTTATTTTAATGAAAAATAATACCAAGTCAGTTTTTTAAGAGACTTTAATATTATTTCACTTGAAATTGATGTATTTTTAAGTGATGAATTGAAATATATAAATAATTAAAAAATACGAGCTATAATTCAAAAACAATAAGTGAAAATAGAGTCGAATAGAATAAATCTTATCGATTTGTTTTATAACGTGGATATCACATGTTACTTTCAATACAGAATTTAAGTGAAAAAATTATTGATAACACTGCAAATTAGAAAATTAAGAAATTAATAACACTTTCAAAAAGAAAAATAACCTATAATTTGAATTAAATAAAAAAAAAAAGAAGAAAAAGTCTATATTTATGAAACAAGCTGAGTATTTTCCAAACAAAATGGTAATTTAAAGACAACGAGAAAAAATAGAAAAAACAAATGTATTACACTTCAAATTAGTGCAACAGAGCATACATAGAATTGCAATCTCTTGACTGTATTGTTTTTAATGCATAATTGAGGAGGTGTCATGTCTGTAAGCCATTTAGTGAAAAATGTATATTTGTTTCGAAAAAAGATAAAATAGATGACAGCATCTGTCAAAGGGATCAATGGATAGAATTAATAATGAAAATCACATGAGATGAAACCATTTTCAGTCAATTTCCAAGAAGCTTGATCATATATAATAATAATAATAATAATAATAATAATTTCAAAATAAATAAATAAATAAATAGTTTCCGGTGTACCTTTCCAAATGTATATTTTGTGCGATATATTAAATTTCAATTTCAATTTGTCACTGTCTAAAAGCATATGAGCCACAATGAAAATTATTAAACGTTGATAGAAGAAAAACAAAAATTCTAAGTTAAATACCGTGAGCTAAGCTCTGCAACTCAGCGGTAACAGAAGAACAATTACTTATACGAATGGAAAAGCCTTGACCCCATACACCATTACGAACAGGATTACCCTTCGAAGCTCCATTTGTGTTGAGTTTGAACCAACCTACTGGAGGAGGAAGCCAAGTGACATGGGATAACAGTAGACTGTTTCGGGGTCAAGTCCAACTTCCAGGCACTATCATTCATATTGAACAGGCCAAATGGTGTTCAATATGAAATTTTACAAAATAAAATCAAACTATCAATTTTAAAACCGCAGTCTTTAATTGATTTGAATCGATTTGAAGGGTTGAAATGGTTTGACAGCACCCCCTACAAATCAAGTTCAACAGTGAGCGGGTGATCACATGCAGATCACGTGCGCATTTGAACGTCCGAAAAGGGTAGATCGGAGTTTATAGATGGATACAGCTCAGCCGACACGCCATACTTGTTCGCATGTGTTGGGCACGTGAAAGCCACACTACCCTTTTTATCATTGTGATCCAAACATCCAACACAGCACAGCACAACGCTGCCCCAGTTATTATATTTATTTATTATATATAGGTTATTTCAGTCATTTTCTACCTACAGAACCCCTTTTTGATTTTCCCTACAAAAGTCAATTCATAGTATGTAATTATAGACAATAATATCTTTTTTTTTTTATTTCGTCACACGGTATGATATTATTGACCATTGCTATTTTAATACTCCGTTTATTTTTATTTTTTATTTAAGCTGTTACACAGAATTAAGGAAATAAATGGACTGTCATCTAAATTATTATCAAATAATCTTTAATTTGACTAAATTATCTTTCATCTCATAAGTATTTCTGTATCAATAAACCTCCTATTAAGAGAAAGTTTTAAAAAATTATAGAAAACAATCATTATATTCACTAGAAATAAGAATGAAATTGAAAAAAAAATTAATTAACACTCAATGTTTTGACGAGAGGAAGTAAAATTTTAATTTTATAGATAGAATGTAATTTTAGAAATATATCAAGTAATCTCCTGAATTTGACAATCTTTTAAACAGTCAATGTTTGTTAACCGTACACGTTAGACATTCTCTTAATTGTGTCAAATAAGTCCTCAATGAATACAAAATTTAGAGAGTAGAGCATGATATACAAAACCTATCAAATTCAATGATTTCGCAAGTTATTCCTTCTTGTAACAATTTGAAAATAACAAAATATATAAAAATTGTAAACAATTTGAAGGTAACAAATGAGCTATTTGTCTCAAATGAACTGGCTCAAGAGGGCTAATATTGGTTTTTCCACTTTCAATTTGAAACAACTTGCATCTCCTTCGCAATAAATTTAAATTTGACTCCTATTAATAATAAGATTATTGCTAACGCTACAAAATCAGGAGTTTATCTGAGTTGAAATCGAGTTTTGACAAAGACTTCCACAAGAAAAAATAATAAAACCAAAATGCCTTCCACAAGGATAAAATAAAAATAAATAAAACATATATATGTATATATTAAGAACATGCAGTTAGACCCATACATGTCCTTGTAGAAGGCATATCTGAACCTAAAATTATTTATAGGTCCGAAAATAATTGAAAGATTGTCCCCCCAGCAAAAACCCTCCATCCATATAATAATTATATATAGGCTGATCTTGTTAGGTGATAAAAGAGGACTCTTTCTCGTGCTTCACAAATAGAAAGAAGAGGGCAGACAGGTCAAGGAAAGATCCAACAACTGGAGAACAATCAATCAACCCCAATGCCACTAATTCATAATAAAAAATATATTAAATTTACCCATCAACAAATACCCAGATATTGTGTTACTGAGATTTTGATTCTATCATCGTTGAATCAACTGTAGCTTCTGTTTCAGATAGTGATGTGATTCTTTGAAATGAAACCGCTATTAGGTGTATCATATGGTTCATATTTTCTAAATCCTATGGCCGCCTATGAATAATAATGCTCAACGTCAAATATCAATCTTGACAAATCATCTAATAATTGATCATACCACGTCATGTTTTCATTTAATTTTTTTAAGGTAAGGGAAAAATATGTGCACAGAAATACTATATGGTGTACTTCTGATTTCTAGATTATATTTGTCGGCCACAATTCTCATGTGCACTAATGAAAATAACATATGATTATTAAAATGGTGAATGAACCTAACAGGTAGACTCACAGGTTATGTAAAATGCCAGGATTAAAATTATGGTACAAGAAAAATAATTGTGCAAACCAGGGATATGGATTTTTCGAGGAACAGCAAGTTATTTGCAAATCAAGGTCCATATGATAAGCAATCAGCTGAAAAATTCAAGAAGAAAGTTTAAAAATAAGAAAAAAACAATTGACAATTGCTAAAGAATCTAATAACTCTTCACAGTCTATACAAGAACTGGAAACAGAGGGAAGCAGCATAATCAAGAGATCAAATACATACTGCAATAATTTGTGCACCATAGGATACCATTAAAAGAGAAATATGGAAAGAACTACAAGTACCTTTTTGATAGGTTAAAACAAAAAGCGTTGTCGTCAAGAATATAATCATCCATCTCCATGTGCTTTCTGATACCATGTAGTCAGTTACACTACATATACGTGGAGAAAAATATCAGACATTCTGGGAAAAGGTGTTGCTGAGTTGGTTTCCCCTTACTCAACTACATATATTTGATGTGTCACAAAATGACATGATCAATTTCTGATTGTCCCCCACTGTTCTCCCTGAAATTTGGCAGAGGTAAGATGCTTGTTGCAACACAAAATCAAGATATTTCTCCCTTTAAAAGAAGCATAAATACTAATGACAGCCTTTTGTGTTGGAAGTTGCATTGATCCTACAGAAGACATGACCAGCCTCGGCAGATATTATTGAGAAGTCTCCTCCTTTTGCTCCTCTTCAAGCACCACTCCCTTGTCCTGTTCAGACTTTGATTCAACGTTTTCCTCACGAACAAGAGAATCTGTGCCAGAATTATCCATCGTAGTAGTTTGCTTTTGTGATTCATCATTTGGCTCTACTACTCTAGCATCTTGATGTTTCTTGACAGTTTCAGCATCAAGGCGGGCATGAATTTGAGAATTGGATGGATGCTGAGATGGAGTAGCACCACCTAGCCCTTTGGAAAGACAAACGTACTTGAAAACCAACTGTTTGTAATTATTTAGTAGATCTTCTACATCATTGATTGTCAGATCACCAGTTTGCGCAAACAAGTATGGGTATTCTCGAAAGGCTACACTTGCCAGATCCTCCTTCAAAAGCATGATTGCTCCTCTATTCTCGATATCTGAGAGGGATGGAACCTTTGCCATGGATGACTCGTCTTTCACATTTTGCCAGTCTCTATTGCCAGATCTTGTTTCGGAAGATTTGGATCGGATTGAGGAGTCCCTTCCTTTCTTAGAACTCAAAGATTGAGACTTGGAGTCCATACTATTTCCTACATTTTGATCATTTTGATTATACAGACTATCTGAATCAGTTGAAAATCCAGAGAGAAGCGCTCGAGCAAATTCCATGTTCTTTTCAAATTCAGTTTCCTCCATTGAAATAGATTTTGCATCAATGTTTGAGATGAAAGACTCTGCAGAAAGCATATTTGTGAAAAAGTAGGCTGATTCTGCAACTAGCCGGGATTGATGCCTGTACCGTTGTATGTACAATAAATTTGAATGAAGCTGTGGAGGGTTTGCCTGCATAAGAGAAGCGGTTTTCTGAAACTTAAATCATATTTTAAATTGAATTAAATCAAGAGAAAACTTAGAAAATACAAAAATCCCAGCATATTCAACTATGCATTAGTTTATTAGCCGAGCATTTATTTCAGGCATGAGCTCGCTATTAGATGATATAGACTTCAAAAGGCAGAAGAGAGCTATGCACAGTATCATGCTTCACATTAATAGAATGAATTCCGTAGATTTTTATGGATCTTGGGTTTGATATTATACCATGCAGTACAACTTGAGAGTGAAAATTTACAAATTTAAAACAGTGGAAGACAAGTTTAATGGAGGCAGAGTAAAAAATTAACCATCAAACAGAGAAAGAAATGCAATAATCGGTACTGAATAATTTTTTCCATTAATATACATAATGCAACTTATTGTCTATAGACTATAAGTTAATCTTTTATAAGCATGCAAGCCTGCAGAAGGGACAATAAGTAATTCATATTTATTGACTTACCTTTATAGTAACATATATTAGGACAGGAAGAAATTCATCAGCTCCAGGAGGATTCTCACTGGAAGCAATTGATGCATTAAGCAATAAGTTATTTATGACCTTGCAACAATTGAGAATGCACACAAGTTTGTCTCTTGGTGCTTTGTACATGTTGATCTTTTGCAGTTCTTTCTGGGCAAGCTGAAAATACAAACAGAAAGTTGCAGGTAAGAGCACTAAATATAAACGTGATAAGGCTAAAGTTATAATATGAGGACCAGTGACCCATAGTCACTGATAGAAGTCAGTACATGAGTTCACTTTCTATTCTCATTTCCAGCAATGAAGAGCTCACTCAGCTAGAAGATGATAATTTGGCTGCTACAAACTCATAAATTGAGCTAAAAGTCTAAAAGGAAGATAAAGTACACAAATTCTAGAAAGTATCAAGAACCACGGTCAACCATAACTTGGTCAAAGATGGAGTTCAGGTTGTCACACATTCATGGATGTAAACATCCCAGGGGGTAAAAACCTTCAAAGGTTTGAACTCTCACACAGTGTAGTAAAAGAAATATAAATGTCGTATCAATTAGATGGACTATAATTTGTATAACAACAAGACAGACAAAGATTGAAAAAAAAAAAATCCATAATGCATCAGGAAACATCATAATTCTCCTAAAACATGACTGAATAAAAGTACATCCGTTCAATTCAGAATTCATACTCCAGCTATGTTCAATTCAGTATAAATGTCATATCAATTAGATGGACTGTTATTTGTATAACAACATGACAGACAAAGATTGAAGCAAAAAGTCCATAATGCATCAGGGAACATCATAATACTCCTAAAACATGAATGAATAAAAGTACATCCATTCAATTCAAAATTCATAATCCAGCTATGTTCAATTCAGATTTATACTCCAGCTATGTTCTTTATTACTCTGTTTGGGTTCTTTATTTATGATTTTTTTTTCTTCAAGTAATTGTTTCTTTCTTTCAACAGCTTTAGATGCCTCGTACACCTTGTAAATTAGCATATTTGAGTCAACAGGATTCTCTAGTTTTCTTGATCAGCTATGTTCTATTTTGAATATCCTTCCGGACTTACCAGCCATGATGTTTCATTTTGAAAGGTTGGCTTAATGTCCAAATTTTCAGGTCGAATGAACTGTTGAATCAAAGACATCTTCTCAGAAAGTTGCTCATCAACTTTAACATCATCTGGAATTGAAGCAAATACACGGGTAAATAACTTTGTCATTACATACTTCTCGAGTCCCTGTATTTGAAAGAAATCCAAATGTAACACATCCAAATTAATAAGATCATCATCCAGTACCAGCACTATGTAATTAGATTATTTTTGTCAGGGGCAGGGTGGGGGAAGAAAGGGAAATAATACATGGTATACAAGCAATATAGATTAGATCATCCGAAAGTAAATTTTAGTGGTAGTAGCAGTAGAAAAGGATTGCAACCCTTCGTAAGCCATCCAGACCATGATGATACATGATTTGCAAAGCATACACTATGAACAGTTCCATTCCTTCCATTGCAATGTGGTCTTAATAATGAAAAGAAAAATAAGCTTTTAATTTGAAAGAATTGATCATCTGCATTCTGGGAACATAATTTCATCCAGGTAGCTTTTAGCATTAATGCAAATATCAATAGAGTCACCCTCAATAATTTCACACCTTCAGGACATCCAATGCAGCCCTAGATGGCATTGTCATCAGTTTGGCCTCTGATATTCATTCATAGGCCACAAAGATTTCAAGCAAATATGTTCAATGACAAAAGTGCAACTCCTCTCTTTTACTCTGCTTCTCCCTTCGTCCTTGTGAGTTTATTATGGAAAAAATATTTTCTTATTTTAATTCATCAATAGGGACACATATATATATACATACATGATACTATAAACCTATTAGAAATCTAACTCCTAATAAGGTTCTATTTACAACTCCTAATAGAGTTCTATTTACAACTAATCCTTAACAAGTTTAGCTGCACTGTTGCGAAAATTTTTTTGAAAATGAGCACACCAACGACAATGACAACGTTGGTTTGGCTGCCTTTCATTTACTGGGTGAAGCACAATTGTGGTATTATCAGATTAAGTGTGAAAAGGAAAACATTAGTTGGCCTGACTTTCAATCATATTGTTCAATGCATTTTGGTCCTTTTGAAGGCAGCAATCCATTGGGGGATTTGGTAACTTTGCAGCAAACTGGGATGGTGGAACTTTATCAACGCTAATTCCAAGAGAAGTTGGCATGAATTTGTTCCAACCCATCAGCATGTTGGATTATTTATGGCAGTGTTAGAAGATTCTATTTGCATTGATGTTCAGATGCACAAACCATCCAACTTATCCCTGGCCATGAGTTTGGCCAGGGCTTTTGAACAAAAACAACAAATATTATGGACTGGTAGTACTCGCAGGGGACCATGGCAGGGGTCTCGTATAGGTCTGGGTTCATCTATTGGGTAGTCTTCAACTTCCAAGAGCACCATGCTTCTTGTGACATCCAATACTCCACAACCAGCAACACAACAACCCTTTATAAAGTGATTGAGCAGGGCTGAAATGGCAGAACGAAGATCCAAAGAGCTGTGTTATAATTGCGATGAACCATATTCAGCTACTCATCAATGCAAGTGACTTTTTTGGTTGGAAGTGGAAGATGTCTTGAATGCAGCATTGATGAAACACCGGAAGAGGAACCATAAATTTCATTGCATGCTATTAATGGCCAACAATAGGCTAGAACCATGCAGTTGTAGGCTATAATGTAGGGACAGCCCTTATTGAGCTTGGTAGATTCTGGCAGTACACAGTTTTATCAGTTCAACGGCTGCCCAACGACTTGCACTTCGTGTTCGTCCCTTGCATAATGCGAGTGTGTTGGTAGCCAATGGTGCCAAAGTTCAGAGCAACAGGGTTTGTTCTTGGGTACTCTTTTCTATTGTTGCTCATGACTTTACTGTTGATTTTTACGTTATTCCTTTGGATGGATTTGACATTGTCTTGGGTATTAAATGGTTGCAAATGATGGGGCCTATTATATGGGAATTTGTTGCACTTACAATGAACTTTTCAGTCGATGGTAAATCGATTATGTTCCAAGGACAATAAGCTTCTTCAGGTCAGAAATTGCATTCGCTTGGTGATATTAGTTTCAGTCACAATCGCTTGGAGTGCTTCTTGACTGAATTTGGGGATTTGTTTCAAGAACCCATTGGATTGCCACCTATTCAGCAATTCCACCATCGTATCTGTCTACTTCTAGGTTCGGGACCAGTAGTTGTCCAACCATATAGATATCCCATTTGCAAAAAGATGAAATTGAGCGGCAATGCTCTCACATGCAACAACAGGGAATCATTCGGCATAGTAAGTCTCCATTTTCTTCATCGGTTTTGTTAGTTCCAAAATAGGATGGTAGTTGGCGTTTCTGTGCCGACTACCGAGAATTAAATGCTCAAATGGTTAAGGATAAGTTCCCTATTCCAGTAGTAGATGAGCTCCTTGATGAACTACATGGTGCCCAATATTTTACGAAGCTTGATTTGCGTTCAAGTTATCATCAAGTCCGCATGCTCCCTACTGATATTGAGAAAATTGCTTTCCGCACTTACCACGGTCACTTTGAATTTCTTGTGATGCCATTTGGGCTCACTAATGCCCTATCCACATTTCAGGCACTTATGAATGAGGTATTTCAAGATCATTTGCGCCAATTTGTGTTAGTTTTTTTGATAATATTCTGGTTTACATTCATACATGGGAGGACCATGTGGTACACATACGAAGAGTATTTGAATTATTGCGTGCTCACAAACTATTTCTGAAGCGATCTAAATGCTCTATTGGGTCATCACATGTCTCGTATTTGGGACATATTATTTCAGTTGCAAGTGTTAGTGTTGATACTAGTAATGTTCAAGCTATTGTAGATTGGCCGCAACCACATTCTTTCACCTCTCTTCATGGATTTTTGGGGCTGGCAGGTTACTACAGCAAATTTATTCGTGATTATGGCCAGTTGGCAGCTCCTTTAACAAGCATGTGTAAGAAAAGCTCTTTTCAATGGAGTGAGCCAGCCTTGACCTTATTTGCTAAACTCAAACAAGCCTTGTCAATGACCCCAGTTTTACATCTTCCAAACTTTGATCTCAAATTCATTATAGAGTGTGACGCTTCTGAAGGGGGAATTAGGGCTGTTTTGCAACAAGATGGGCACCCCATTGCATTTTTTAGTCCACAGTTGGCCTTGCAACAACAAAAATTGGTAGCTTATGAACGAGAGCTTACTGGCCTTGCTAAAGCTGTACAGCACTAGCGACCGTATGTGTGGGGACGTCCTTTTCTTATTCGGACAGACCACTATAGCCTAAAGTATTTGCTTGAGCAACGCCTCACTACTCCACCACAGCAGCGTTTGCTCAGTAAACTGATGGGTTTTGATTTCAGGGTGGAATATCGAGCTGAGAACCTAAATAAGACAGCTGATACTTTATCCCGTCAATCAACTGATGTGATGTCTCTTTTTTCCATTAGTCAACCCCAGGCTTTGTTACTTGATGCTGTTTGCAATGAGAATTTGGGTTCGAATCAATTGCAGCAATTGTATGGCCAAATTGAGAGGGCTGTATTGGGCATGAATGGCCTATACATTATGGCTTGTTATTGTACAGAGGCTGCATTTATCTTCTTCCTTCTTCTCCCTTGATCTCATCTATTTTATTTGCCTACCGTGATAGTGCACATGAGGGAATTCAAAAAACCTTGCACCGGGTTCGTGGTAATTTCTTTTGGCTGGGCATGAATTCTGACATTGCAGCTTATTTCGGCCTGTCCGGTTTGTCAGTGCAATAAATCTGAGCATCTCAATCCTGCCAGGTTACTTCAGCCACTTCAACTTCCTGAGCAGGTATGGTATGACATCTCATGGACTTTATTAAGGTGTTGCCCAACTCTTGGGGTAAATCGGTCCTATTGGTGGTTGTTGACTATTTTCAAAATTTGCCCATTTTATTCCTCTTGCTCATCCATATGCAACAGTTCGGGTTGCCTAGGTTTTTTTTTAGCAGATTGTCCATTTGCATGGCATACCCGAAACTATTACTTGTAATAGGGATGTGGTGTTCACTACTACATTCTGGAAAGAGCTCTTTCGCTTCAATGGCACTAAACTGCAATTTTCCACAGCTTATCACCCCCAAACAGATATGCAAATGAAGGTAGTCAATTGCACGGTTGAGATGTATCTTCGTTGTTTTGTTGGCGACTTTCCCAAGAAATGGGTTGCTTGGGTTCCATGGGCTGAGTATTGCTACAATGCTTCTTTCCATTCTGCTCTATAAACAACTCCATTTCAGGTTGTATATGGTCATGACCCACCTTGTTTATTTTCATACGTGGCTGGCTCTTCTCGAGTGGATACACTTGATATTGCTTTAGTGGATCGGGATTTGGCTTTAGACGTCGTTCGGGGTCGGTTGATTATGGCCCAACATCGGATGAAAACTTATTATGATAAAGGCCATCGCAACGTCGAATTTACTGCAGGGGATCTAGTTTGGCTTTGTTTACATGCCTATAGTTAGCGCTCTCTTGCTTCCTTGGCTTTCCATAAACTATCCCCTAAGTTTTATGGGCCATTTTCGGTAATTCGCAGGATTGGGTCTGTGGCATATGAGTAGCAGTTGCCACTGAACAGTAGAATTCACAACATCTTTCATGTTTCTTTGATGAAGGCTTGTAAGGGTGCTCTTCCTCCCTACCACCACTTGTAGATGGTTGTGTTGTCCATATACCTGAAAAGATTATTTACACTTGCCTTAACCGTGGTAAGCGGGAACTTCTCATCCAGTGGACTGGTCTACCAGCTTCAAATGCTACTTGGGAAGATTTGCTTTCTTTCCATCAAGATTATCCAGATTTTGAGCTTGAGGACAAGCTCTTTCTTCGAGAGCGGGGTAATGTTGTGGATGCCTTTGTAGGCCAGTCCTATGTTAGGAAAGGCAATTAATTTGGACTGCTGTTGAGGACTTGGCTGTCACTTTAGGATCAGTATTTTAATTCAAATTGTGCACTCCTTTAGCATAGGGGTTGCTTTTATCTCTATTTTAAGGAGACTAATTTATAGGTTTCCTATTCATGTAGTAAGTCTAGTCTTATTTAAAGGACAATTAAAATAATAAAAAGGCAAGTTAGAGTTTCACTCAAACACAGAGATATGGAGCTCTCTCTGATGAGCTCCAGTATTTTCAAGTTCCCTTTGAAGAGCTTGAGTTAACTATCACAATAGGTCACAAGAAGAATTAGGACAAAGGGAAGTTGATTGAATTAGACTTTTCTATAAATCGCCTTGTGACACGATCCTATTTTCGTATTCTTAACACAACTCTTTGGCTGATAATTAGTGATCCCTATATGAATTAGGAAACCAAACACGCATTAATCTGCTTCCTTCATCTTGTCCATAAACATTGACATTGTCTTGATTTCTTTAATTGATAATGCGTGTTTTTAAACATCGTTGTAAGAAGAATAGGTCGCAAAATGAATCAGGACAAAGGGAAGTTGATTGAATTAAACTTTCCTATAAATCGCCCTGTGACACGGTCCTATTCTCGTATTCTTAACACAACTCTTTGGCTGATAACCAGTGATGCCTATATGAATCAGGAAACCAAACACCCATTAATCTGCTTCCTTCATCTTGTCCATAAACATTGACATTGTCTTGATTTCTTTAATTGATAATGCTTGTTTTTAAATGTCGTTGCAAGAAGAATATGTCGCAAGAAGAATCAGGACAAAGGGAAGTTGATTGAATTAGACTTTTCTATAAATCGCCTGTGACACGAACCTATTCTCGTATTCTTAACACAACTCTTTGCTGATAATTAGTGATGCCTATATGAATCAGGAAACCAAACACCCATTAATCTGCTTCCTTCATCTTGTCCATAAACATTGACATTTCTTGATTTCTTTAATTGATAATTCTTGTTTTTAAACATCGTTGTAAGTAGAAGGAACATAAATTTGGGTCGGAAAACACGACAAGAAGGATCTGCTCGTTAGGGTAAAAAGAATGAGAGGGCAAGAATGAACTTAATGGCCTAAACGACCTTGATAAACGGCCTCGGGTGGGTTATGAAATGTCTTAAATACTTTGTGGTCTCCACTTTTCTTTTTATTTATAGAGCTTTATTTGGGAAGAGGTTACTAATTCTTGGGATTTTGGGAGATACATTTTACAAGGAGCTACATTTTCTTGGAACTTTCAGCATTCAGGAAAGCTTTTAATTATTATATTGAGATTTTTAGAGAGCTTAACTTGGAGTGAAGCTTTTAATTTTTAGAATTTTGGGAGAAACATGTTAGGGGAATTAGGCATGTGAAAAATTGGTTTGACTTTTTGGTATCCTCTGATTATCAAAATACATTCACTGAATCGTTGTTGCAGCAATGATGAATAGTGTGTTATCAACATGTTAGAGATTTTTATATTGTAAAGAAGATTGAATCAGATTTTTGGCTGTTGGATCTAGTCAGGTTGATTGCGCATAACTTTTGTCTTAGGTCTTTATCTCACTTCAAGTGCTTTTACTGTCAATTATCTGATTTACAAGATGGCATACTGTGTACTATTTTGTTTACTTTGCCTTCAACAAGTGTTAGAAGCAAGGAAGATCTTGTTCTGTATGTATAAATTTTTCTCTACCATCTTCTATTGTGGTGGAGAATTTTTTTTATTCATAAGATTTTATTATGATAAGAAAATATTGGTTTATTAAATCTTGTTGCTTTTGTAAAAAAATTTTACCATGATTTGGCACATTTTTGGGATAAATATTACTGTAGTTTTTCTTCGTAAGCTCATGGTACTACCAAATTCACAAATAGAATTATTATGGCTCAGGTTTTTCCCGAAGTGATTTGGAGGGCTCAGCTTCTGGACAGAGTTTGGATGGAAGTTTCAGGAAGTCTAGCTCTGGTTTGTGATAACATTTTTATTGTTTATCTTTTAGTTTTATTTTTATTCTCTTTAGTTGTTACCTTCTCTATTATACATTTGTCTCGTGAAAACAGTGAAATTCATTTTGTGAATGTTATAATCATCTTCTGGCTTCTAAGAAACAAATTCTTGTTTTTTGGAGATGATTAGGACGAACTCAATTTAATCTAGGCTTTAATCATATCATATTTTAAGGCACTTGAGAATCTTGATAGAGGATCCCATAATGGCAAGAAATATCTTAATTTGTTTCTTTTTGCTTGTTGATTTATTTGGCGATAAAGAAATATGCTATGGAAAATACTAGAAGAACCATGGAGTGAAATTGCAGAGCTTAAAATATAAACATAGTTGATGCCAATGGGACAAAAGAAAACAAAATGAAGAGGGAAAAGAAAAGCATGAAAATATTACTGTAGGACAGTAAGAATAAACAACTCTGTATGGCGTGCGAGTCTTTGAATGGTCGAGTGTAATTTCCCATGCTTATTTAGTAGATATTGAGAGGTTTTCCTATCAAATTAGGTCGTATATTAAAATATTGTGGCATCTGGTTTTCTGGTGACAATATGAAGGATACCGTTGATTGTTATTGTGCACCAATAACCAATTAGATTTCTTTCAAATAATCTTCCCTACCTTCACTTGATTAGTAAAAACTTTTTTCAATTTCTGAAATATTTCTGTGCAATCTATTAATATATGTTGTTTTCTGCTATATGTTAAAGTTTGGAATTAATAATGGCATATGAATTTCCATTGGTGCAGTTATCTCTGCCCGCAGTGTATCTAGCATTACTGCTTCAAGCAAGTCCCTTCCTACTTCTAGAAGGGTACTCAAGGCACTAGAAGACTATGGAAAGAAACTTGTCAACCTTGAGTTATTTAAACAGAGTCTTGAGGACTGGGTTTTGGAAAATTTTCATGGAGATTCAGGCAATGATCAGTCTTTGAGGTCTCCCTTCTCAATTGATGAGCTGCGGAAACTTGATTTGGCATTGGAGGGTGTTCTATTTCAGCAACTATGCCGTATGCCTTGCTTACCTTATGCTTCTGATGATGCAAAAGAAGATAAGTATATTGCAATAGAAGATTTTCTTCATGCTATTGTGAATGGTCTATGGCGTACTTTCTGGCGAAAAAGTGGGCCATTGCCATTCTTTTTGTCTTGTCCCTGTCATCCTGGATCAAAATTTTACGCTGTACAGAAGGCAATATCAAGGGGAAGGCTTGATGAGCTTTGCGGTCTAGCTTTAATATCAAAAACTGGGAGTGATCCACAAGTTCATTGGGGCCAAGTTGTGGAGCTTGCCTTATTCAGATCAGATATATTATCAGACAACGAGTTAAAACTATCTGCCAGCTGCATATCTGAAGCCCTCTTTTATGGCCTTCATATACTTATTGCTAGGAGTTTGAGCAAGCTGAAAACAATTAGCCACGATTCTGTTTTTATATTGGTTTTTGACTCTAAATTTGGTGGTGTGGTGAAGCTTGGAGGTGATCTCAGTACACTTGAACTGAAGTCAACAAATCCATATCAATCTGTTATTGAATGGATAAAATGTCATGCTGAAGTTAGAGTTTCCACTGTTGACCGGATTTGGAACAAGCTAGGTAATGCAAACTGGGGGGACCTAGGAACTATACAAGTACTTCTTGCAACTTTCTATTCCATTGTCCGGTGGAATGGGCCACCAAGGAAATCAATAGCTTCTTTGGCCTCAGATCAAATTCGCCGCCTTCAAAGGCGCAGGATAGAGTGCTGCCTTAGTGAAAGTGAGAATGCACTGGTTCCTTTCCAACAAATAGGATATCAAGGAGAGATTATTGAACTTAACCAAATTGACGATCCTTCCAGAAAGCAAGCATCGCGTTTGAAGCTTAGGCAGGGTGAAATATTGATGTTGAACGACCAGCAGCAGGGGCATAAGGGTTTTCAAATTCAGGATTCTTTGATTGGAGGAAATTATTTTCTCTATAATGCTGTGTCTCTAGACTATCCAACAGAGCTATTGACTTTATACATAGGTGCCCATCAACGTACGCTGGAGCCATCTTGGGAAGATATGAGTTTGTGGTACCAAGTACAGAGGCAAACTAAAGTACTGAACATCTTGAAGCAGCATGGAGTCTCAAGCAAATATTTACCAGAAATTGTTGCCTCTGGCCGAATTTTGCATTCTGGTTCATGTAACAAGCAGAGCCCTGGGGGTTGTTGTGATCACCCCTGGTGCGGAACCCCAATACTTGTGACATCTCCCGTTGGGAAGCAAATCTCTTTCATTGTAGCTCAGGATGGCTCATTTTCATCGGAGGAGGCAGTTAGATGTTGCCGAGACTGCCTTCTTGCTCTGAGAAGTGCAGCAATGGCTGGTGTGCAACATGGCGATCTATGTCCTGAGAACATAATTCGTGTTGTTGACTCCCAAGGGCCAAGAAATAGATTCTGGTATGTACCAATTTCCTGGGGACGCGCAGTTATAGAAGACAGGGACAGCCCAGGAATAAATCTACAATTCTCTTCATCCCATGCACTTCAGCATGGGAAGCTTTGTCCATCATCAGATGCTGAAAGCCTCATTTACCTTCTTTTTTTTGTTAGTGGAGGGACTATGCAGCAACAAGATTCTATTGAATCGGCATTGCAATGGAGGGAGAGAAGCTGGGCAAAGCGTTTGATTCAGCAGCAACTCGGTGAGGTTTCAGCTCTTTTAAAGGCATTTGCTGATTATGTAGATAGCCTTTGTGGAACTCCATACCCAGTTGACTATGACATTTGGTTAAAAAGGCTAAATAGGGCCGTAGACGGCTCAGCTGACAGAGGTAAAATGGTGGAAGAATTATCATACACGCTAAGATTAAAGGATGTTGCAGAATCTTCAGGAGCTGCCGGAGGTGGCATTTAATTGATACTTGTTTTTGTAATTAAGTCTCGCTGACTTTTGGTTAAATTTTCTTCAGCTAGCTTTCGTTCTTCTAGCACATAGTTGAGACGCTATGGAATTTTTTTTTGTTCGTTAAAATGCCTTTTGACTTGAAAATATTACCCCCTCCTTCGGATTTGAAAAGTTGGGGAGATAGGATATGCTATGCTCCTCTCATCTTGTACGAATTTTGCCTTCATTGTGTATCGCATTGACATGACAAATTTGAGATGCATGCAATATAAATTTTTATTTTTATTTTAAAAAAAATGAAAGCCTAATATCCAAATTTTGCAAGTTTTACAGTAATATTATTTAAAAATAATCAGTATTCATTTCATATTTTCATTATTATATTATTGATATTATTTATCTTATAAATATAATATTTCAGCTATTTAATAATATATAATTTCAGACTTTGATTACATTTATATATTGCATATATTATATTGATTAAATTATTAGATATTTGTGATGTGATAATGATGTGCTTTATGTCTGGGTGAAAATTGAGACGCGTGTGTCACTATGGGTCGATGGGCTAAGTATGGGGGATTGGCTCCGTGATACATATATATATATATATATGAGAATGAGAAAAATTGGTCGAGGGCCCATAGGTGGATTTGTGACGTTACTGATTAATTTTCAAATGTTGTGAATATCTGAATTTGGTTTATTTGAAGGTACTTATGTATGACATGTGCTTATAAAAATATGTCCATTTTATATATTATGAAAATATACTGCTTGAATTTGTGAATTTGCATTATTTATTATTATTCACTAAATCGGTGAAACTCACCCCCTTCTATAAACTTTTTCAGGAAATAAAAGTATTGTTGATTCTAAAAGTCTCTGCTTCTTTCCCGTGGAGATTCAATGATTATTTTCAGCTTTAAAAATGTTAGTATGAACTACATGTTGTGTCTAAAATATTTTGTATATTTTTATTTGATTTCGTAGTTAGGATGATAAATAGATATTTGAATATGTAAAGGTTATTATGTGCTAATAAATAATCTGTGGAATATTTATCATTATTTTGGAGAAATTATGACTGAAAATAATTTGATCATATTATGACTGATGAAATATGTTTAAAATGCATTTTTATTAAATGAATATAGGCCCGAGCTATGAGCTAAATGTGTTAATGAAGCTGAGTCAAAATTATTACTAATTGAATATTGAATAATGTCATAATACGAGCTTACTGTTTCCCAAGTCAAATAATAATATTGACAGAGTTTTCATAGTTTAGGCTTACTACGGATCTCGGGGGCCTTAAACTTATTCAAGTTCTAGTGCTAGTCCGGCCAACGGTTTTGGATTGTGACAACTGGGTAACTAATATCATCATAATAGTCAAAATGATTGTCATTATTAATTCTGATCATATTCTCATTTCTTTTCTTTTTCCTGCCAATAAAAAAAATTTATTATTATTTTTCATTATAACTGTATCTAGATATTGATTTATAATTAAAGGCAAAGGGTTAGAGATTAAGTGATGACCAGATTTTCTTTTTAAATACTTATTAAGGTTTTAAGAATCTGTGTTTATAAATTAAAGACTGAAGTATTGGTATAACGATTGAATTAAACTTTATTTTGAGACCACTTCATTATATGAAAATAGAATAAGGTACATAAAATAACAATGTAAGTAGCTTATGTGGAAAAGTCTAATTCAAATTAACCGATTGTATTTATTTTAATTTAAACAAAAATTTATATTTTAATATTATATAAATAAAAATTAAAGAGTATAGAAAATGAAAATATAACGAGCATTGTCATCATGCAAGACATGTCATAAAAAAGACTAGTTACTCTTAAATAAACGGGTCACTCACCTACCCTGCATGTCAATCTACGTCACAATACATTTTTATCCATGTCATAAATGGGTGACTCATTTTTAATACGAAATCATTTAACATCAACCCTAACTCATTTATTTTGCATGTTAGGCGAATTTTGTTCGCTTATCGTAACCCCTTTTGACACCCTTAGTTTGGTCTGGATAAAAAAATGCACACGCACTATAAATGTAAATAGTGATAATAATTTTAAGAATTTAACTTATTATATTGAAATAAGAAATTAGATTTTTTTTTTTTCATTTTGTGTTCATAATTTATTATAAATGATTATTTAAAATATTAATATATTATAATGATTTAATATAATGGATCTCCTACTTTTTTAAAAATTATCATATCACGTATGTTTCCATGAAGTGTTTTTTAATTTATTTTTATATATTTTTTATTAATGAATAACGAGAAAAAATAAGAAGGGACTAAATTTTTTTTTTAAAAAAATGTTATCACTTATTTTTTTAGGATATAAAAAAAAATAAAATTAATTTTTCTCTATAAATTTATTTTTATAATTCTTTATTTTCCTTCTAATTTGAAAAGAAAATTATTGAAATTCTTTTCCCTTATTTTTTTTCTCATTTCCAAATAAAATAGTTTTTACTTATTAATATTAATTTAATTTTGTTCCTCCTATATAATATTATTTTAAAATATAATTTTTTTTTTCTAATCTACACTATGCATAGAGTAATTAAAAAATGAAATAGTACTTTATAATATCATTTGAAATCGTAAAATTATATAATAAAATGATAAACTATATCTTATTAAGATATGCTGAAAAGTAACGATATTAAGATATATTTTTTTACATATCATACGAAACTTTTCATAAGATATGCAATAGCAATATAAAAAAATGCGTACACACTATTAATATATTTTTCAATAGTGATAATAATTTTAAAATTTTAATTAATTATATTGAAATAAAAAATTAAGTATTTTTTATTTATGTTTATGATTTATTATAAATAATTAATTTTTTATTTAAAATATTAATATATTACTTTTTTAGTGTAGTGTGTTATAAATACTTGAATGTCCTACTTTAAAAATCGTCATATCCGTACATTCCTGTATCGTCTGTATCGTGACCCATGTTCGTGCAACTTAACTTTTGGTATATGAGACTATTCTTTACACTAAGCTAATCAACCAAGATTTTTTTTATTATCAATAAAAATTAAGTTTTTTTTTAATTTGCCTTTATGTCATTGGAATAAGAAATTAAGTTTTTTTATTTTCTATTTATGATTTATTATAAATGATTATTTATTTATTTAAGATATTAATATATTATTTATTTATTTAGTATATTATGTCTTATGTATGTGGATGTCATACATTTTTTAAAAATTGTGGTATCTTATTTTAATGCAACATAGTTTCTGGTATATGAGATTACTTTATACACTAAACTAATCAACCAAAGTTTTCTTATTATCAAATGTAACAAAAAATAAAATATTTTTTAAATTTATTTTTGCGTCATTAAAGTAAGAAATTAAGTTTTTTTATTTTATGTTTATAATTTATTATAAATGATTGTTTATTTATTTGAAATAAACATGTATTACTTATTTAGTGCACTGTGTCTTAAACATGTGAATATCCTACATTTTTTAAAAATTATCGTATTTCATATGTGTTCTTGTATCTTGTGTCCTATTATTATGCAACCCAGCTCTGGTATATGAGAATACTTCACACACAAACTAATCAACTAAGATTTTTTTTTTATTACCAATAGAAATGAAGTTTTTTTTTTTTTAATTTACTTTTATGTCATTGAAATAAGAAATTTTTTATTTTATGTTTATTATAAAATATTATTTATTTATTTGAAATATTAATGTATTACTTATTTAGTGTAGTGTGTTTTAAGTGAGTGAATGTCTTATATTTTTTAAAAATTATCATATCCCCTACGTTTCATATCTCATGTTCTATTCTTCTAACTCAACTCTTAGTATATGAGACTACTCTACACTAAGCTAATCAACCAATGTTTTTTTACTACCAATAAAAAATAAAGTTTTTAAATTTTTTGTGACATTGAAATAAGAAATTATGTTTTTTATATTTTATGTTTATAATTTAATACAAATTGTTGCATATATATTTAAAATATTAATATATTATTTATTTAGTGTAGTGTGTCGTAAACGTATGGATGTCCTACTTTATTAACTCGTATGTTTCAATTTTTATTTTTTAAATTGCTTATATATTATTTATTTAATAGTAATATATTATTTATTTACACTCTTTTTAAACGTATTGCTTATTAATTTTTTATAAGAAGAAATAATTTTACATTAATATATTAAATGCTATAGAATAATTTTTTATAGATATTATATTGATAGATGACTATCTAAAAGTATAAAACAACTGATCCTTTTATAATTTTTATAATTGTGCTAAATTATGTAATTCTAACATCTGTTATTCTATAATCCAAAATAATGCAAAGTGGCAAATTATGCTACTTTACACTTGACTTTCATATAAAGAAAACTACTATGCTTGTATATATTATATAGATAAATGTAGATTTTTCAATAATAATAATAATTTTGAGAATTTAATTAATTAATTGAAATAAGAAATTAATTATTTTTTATTTTTTATTTATTATAAATGATTGTTATTTATTATCATATCTTGTACATTCATGTATCTTGTGTATGTGTAATTTAGCTTCTGGTATAAAAAACTACTTTATAAGTGAAAGTAATCATTAAAATAAGAAATTAAATATTTTTTATTTTATACTAATTATAATAAAATAAAAAATTAAGTATTTTTTATTTTATATTTTTTATAAATGATTTTTCATTTATTTTCATATATCTAGTAAGTTCCATATTTTGTATCTCGTGTCCGTATAATTTAACTACTAGTATATAAAACTATCTCATGCACTAAGATAATCATTAAAAATAAAAAATTAAATATTTCATTTTTAATGGCTTGAGTTATTTGTGTTCTAATTAAATTTTAATTTAATTTAATACATTATCTTATTGGGACGTAACTCATAGATTTATCATGAAAAAAAATATTATTTAAAAATATAAAACAACTTATCTACTTACAATTGCTGTCATTAAACTTTATCTGCAATTTCAGAGGATTATATTTCTCTTGCATTACTTGGCAATTTCAAAGGATTATATTTGACTTTACAACGTGTTTTTTAAGCATTTACAACTTTTAATTCTTTCATGTTTTTAAACTTTACCGTGTGGCGTCTAAATATTATTTTGTTGTCTATAATCTAAATAATTGTGCTTAATGTTCCCTTATCATGTCATTGCTCGATGAAACTTTTAAATATTTTTAAATATTTTAAATTGTACATTGTGACATCAAAATACTTCAAATACATTTTGAATTTAACCTTTGGAAAAAAAAAAAATTACTCAACCAACGGCAAGATTCTCTATAATCTATATACTATATATAAATATGAAAATAGAAAAAATAATGAGAATTTCAATATCGTCCTTAATAAAATTTAAAATATATTTTAAAATAACAATAGTCATAGTCAATTTGAAAATTATATTTTACATAAATGATTGTTTGAATAAGTGATTCGATATTTTTCTCTTTTAAATGAGATCTCATGTATGAAACAAAACTTGCTGGGAATATTTTATCTTTCCTTGGGCCAACTCGATACAAGCAGAAATTATGTTTATCCTAGTGGACCTAATGCTTATGGTTAATCTTAAGACAGAAAAAGATTATATTTTATTATCTGATTAAGTATAATTTCTAAAAGTATTTTTTAAAATAAATAAATATATATAATAAAAAAGAAAAAATGATACTCTTCTTTTTTTTTTTTTTATGGTTACATGAAAAATTGTGGGTTTATTTGGAAAGGATATAACATTTCTCTTAGGTAATTTTTTTATTACTTAATTGACTTATTTATTTATTTGTTTTAAATTTGCGATTTAGAATAATAGAGAAATAAGTATTTGAATAAATTCATTAACCGACCAACATTGGATACTAGTAAGATTTGCTTTGTAATTTTCATTTATTGACTTAATTTTATTTTTTTTATCCATCAAAATCAAATTTAATTAAATTATAGTATTTTCAAGACTATTTTTAAAATTCAAATTGGTAATTTTTAAATATAATTTATTTCTTTAAAAGAATTTTATTCTTATTAAAAATTAAAAAAATTTTTTTTTAATTTTATTATTGAATTAATTTGTAATCATTATCATTTTAATTTAGTAAGAGATTTATATCTTCCTTGCAATAAATAAATGGCCTCCTGATTAAACATTTTTAATTTTCTTGATATTTTTGCTTTTATATCCTAAATATGTTTGACTTAAAAAAAAAATAGTATTCATGATATTAAAAAAAGATAGAACTATATTTCTATTTTGAATTATTTTTTGGTTTCAAGAATATGTTCATATATTTTTTTTTCTAACGTACTAGGTAAGTAATACTATCACTGTAGATAAAATGATTATCATTATTAATTTACATAATTTTTTTATTTCTTTTCTTTCACATACTGATAAAAAAATTATTATTATTTTTTATTATAGTTGTATAGAGATATTGAGTTGGGATTGAGAGTAAGAGTTGAGAATTGAGTGATAACCTATCAGGGTTTTAAGGATTTGTATTTATAAATTAGGAACTCAAAGATTATAAATTAGGAACTGAAGGATTATATATTAGATTGAACTTTATTTTGAGACCACTTAATTATATAAAAATAAAATCAAATACATAAGAAATAATATTGCAAATACGGCAAAGTCTAATACAAATTAATCAATTATATTTATTTTAATCTAAATAAAAACTTATGATATAGATAAAAAATTTTAAAAAGTATAAAAAATAAAAATATAATGAGCATTTTCAATGTGCAATGCACGTCATATCAAAAATTAATATTATTTAACAATTAATAATTATATAATTACTTTGTCATCAACCATATTATTTAAGTAATCATTATTATTAACAACTAGTTAAAGACCCGCACTTTATGCAAATTGATTGCTTTCTTACAATATATTATATTTTACAAATTGTATCTAATATATTATTAAAATATCTATTTTCTCACCAGTTGTATTATTAAATTAGCATATTATAAAAATCATAATAACTTAAATAATTATAAAAGTTAATATGCTACTTAGATAATTCTATATAGATAATTTAAATACCATATATTAGTGTAGATAATTCTACAAAATTTTTACAATTCAATAGTTTAACATAAATAATATATAGAAATTAAAAAAATTAAATATCAATAAATAATAATTCCAAATAAGAAGTTATTTTAGTTTAATTAACTTAATTAGATTAAAAATAGAAATTTTTATACAAAACAAAATATTAACTATTTATATCTATAATTTTATTTAATAGTAAAGAAAAGAGAAATTTTAATAGAATGCTTATACTCATTTTTTTATTACTATTAAGAACGCTTATACTTCTAAATAATAAACAATAATTATATGAGAGTGATAAATAATAATAAAAAATATCAAAATCTTGCCCACCAAGCATAGCTTAATGGTAAATGTACATGCAATTGATAATAGATTTAGATTCAAACTAGATATAGGTCCGCCCATTATACGGATAATTTTATTGCAGTTCAATTATTCTCACATAATTACAAAAAATCTTTATCTATAAACATCAGTAATTTTATTTGTTAATTTCTCATCCAATTACCAATCAAAGAAGCAATATCTTAATTTAATTTTTCTTACTAAAAAACGGTTGTCATTGCAAAGTTGGATTAAATTAGTCATTACACTTTAAGTTGAGGAGGCTGAGTAAAATCTTTCAAAATATGAATTTTGATGGACTGTTATGCTATGCTGCAATTCATACGAAACATCATAATAAATTGAATAATTAAATAAAAAAGGAGTAATTAATTATTTACAAATCCAATAATATAAGCAAGTAAAATACAAGAAAATTGCTTTAACCAAAGAAGATTTACATGAACTTCTCCAACAAAATTAACAAATCAATTCAGATTTATTGAAAGTAAGATTCTTAATTATTTATCTAAATATATTTTATTTAAAAATTTGAAAAAGAACTTTAAAAATTTTCAAAGACCCTAATTTTTAGGCTTTAATATTATATATTTAAAAAATGTCTAAATTGATATTATACATATATAATATTATATTTTTTTTATCAATTTATTAATTAATTTTTGTTAATCTCTACGTCTCCACATAGTATATTAATTTTGGTCATATTTTTTAACATTCGGGCTTCCCTTGTTGCTATTCTTCACTTTCTTACTTCCTAGCTATAGAGAAGAAAAATTAAATTAATATATTAATATATTATAGTTAAGTTATAATAATCAATTCGATAATGACTGCAATAAAATTTATCATTGCTTTTATATCACACATATCAACTTAATGACTATCATTCTAAGAAATTATATAAAGAGATTCAGAATAATACAAAATTTTGATTAAATGAACAAAATCATTTAAAAAATAATTAAAATAATAAAAAATTAATTTAATAGGATAAATACCTTTATAGTCCAAATAAATTAAAAAATTAATAAAAAAATACAAAAAATAAAGAAAAATATATAAAAGAGCCATACAGAAATAGTGTTTCGTCAGATTTGAAGTTTTTTTTTTTTTTCAAACTCTATCTTTAGCAATGATATCAATGAAAGAAAAATAGTAAGCTAATAAAAATAGAAAGAGAGAAAAAAAAAAGGAATAGAAGAAGAAGGACAAAAAATATACATTAAAAAAAATTAAATCATTAAAAAAATAGAAAAAGCAAAAAAGAAAAAGACACGAAAAAATATATAAAAGAGCTAATGTTACCTTTGATGAAGAAAAAAGGTTGTTCTGCAGTTCATAATCTAGAAAATAAAAATAGCAAAATTTTAATATAAATATAAATGAATATATTAAAATAAAAAGAAACAATATAAATGATGAAACAAAAATAATTATTAGATCAAATTATCAGTGATTTGAAAGAAAGAAATAGTTAAAATTGCTGAGTTATATAAATAGTATTCAATTAATAGAAAGAGATATCGTTACTTTGCATGATAGAATAAATCCGAGTAAGCTTTTTTCAAAAGTTTGTAAAATAATACCATAATAAAGAAATTAGATTAGTTAAAAAGTTTTAGAATTTGAATTTGTTTTTTAAAAAAAAAATTATTAATGATAACAACGCAAATCATATTATTTTTAATTAATAAATAATGGTATTTTTTATGTTAAAGAATTAAAAGTCTAAAAAATTTATAAAAAAAGAAAAAGAGAAATTCTGGAACCAGAGGATGTCAAGTTAGCATTTACAAAATATTTTTTGTTCAAGATTATATATAGATATAGATTCCCATCCCCAAATACTCAGGAAAAAAAAATCTTTAAAAATACTGCGCTAAAAAATATAAAATATTAAAATACTATACTGCACACCTTCAAGTCCTTAATAGTTTAACAGTTACATAGTTTTACTGGTTAGAAAATGAAAAACAATAAGATAGTAACTAAATTACCATTTAAAGTTTGAAATTCATTCTACATCTCAACCTATTAGCTGCTCATTATTAAATTTCTATCATCCTATCTATTATTGATTTAGCAGTACTCCCCTGCAATGGAATAGAAATGCATGCCTGGCTTGCAATTCTAAATCCATGAGGGACATATATTCGTGCACTTTGAGAGGAGTTAAACTCTTCCATGAGGTTCCTATATTAGCTATTTGTTACAAAATTTTATCAAAAAGTTCCCAGTATAGCAAATGGCAGTGATATTTTGCCATCACAGTTGCATGTGAGCTTGTGTCAAAATATCAACTAAAGAAATATGATCCACATTAGCTCTGTTGAGGATAAATATTTGATCAGCTAAACGCGAATCATAACTTCGAATCTATGAGTATATGGAGTAAAGAGATATTAAATATAAGCTATCAAAGGAACTAATTAACTCAAATTGTAAAAAGCCCAAAGAAAAATCTTTCAACAGCAAAAAGAACTATAAATATAAAATCTTAAAACAGAAAATCTACGAATCTAGCAAGAAATCTAAAAACGGTTTCATGCAAAATATTTGGAAGGAAAGAAGTCGATTTCTTTCCTTCCAAATTCATTGTAAAAATAAGAAAAAACCAAAATCTCTTCCCTAAAAGAGCGTTTATAAGTTTCTTATAGAAGAAAAAAAAAACAATACAAATTAAGAAAAGAATTGAAGGTAAATAGAAAGGAAAATTACCTGGAAGAGGAAGTATACTCTAGAAGCGGCACATAGAAGAGAAGAGTCTCAAGTCGGTGGAATTGAGAGAAGGTGAGATCGGCAGGAGAAAAGGTAAAGCATTTTTTGGCTGTAAATGAACAACACAAAGAAAAAGGGTAAAACACGAAAATTATAAGAAAAAAAGCTGGTTAAATTTGGTATAACACAGATCTATGAAGGAAGGTGAGAAATCAATAGCAGTGATAAGCATGACCGTAGTAGATAATGTGTAAAGATAATTTTTATAATTATTTAACATCAAATTACAATAAAATAAAATAAAATTTGAAAGAAAATTAAAAATTCTGTGAAAAAAGATAAATAAGAATGCTCGATATAAAAAGCGTCTTGAACTTGAACTTATCCTTTACTTGAGGATATTATATATATAGATAGATATATAAATTATCTCTCATATTAATATATCTCTTTTAATTATTTATTAATTAATATATTTGTTGGTTATTGTAATTTCCTATTCGAATCTAAATCAGAAAATTGTCTTTTGTTCTATTTAAATTAGAAGAAAGTTGTCATATATACATGTATTGATTTTCTATTTAAATTTAAATTTTATTAAAAAATTAAGAAATTATATATAATTTAAGTTATATTTTTTTTAACGAGTAAAATAACGTGCAATGCAGATTAAAAAAATTAATGCACATTAAAAAAATTAATATATTTAAAATATGTATTTGAAATAAAATCAACATCAAAAGCAAATTTGAATAGACTAAATTATATTTTGACTTTGATCTAAACTCGAACTTTTTAAATAAAAGAAAAGCAATATATTATCGATAGTCAGTTAAATTTTATTTTCAAAAATTTTCCTTAATAGAAAATTAATCTTTTAAAATTTTTGTTTTTTTATTTTTTTAAACTTCACTGTGTTAAACATTTAAACATTTAAATCTTTTTTTTTTAACTTTAACGTAATTAAACCATTTAAAACTTTTAAATTTTTATTTTATTTAAACTTTACCGCGTGATATCTTTCAAATATAAATGTGAAAATAGGAAAAAATAATGAGATTTTGTATATCACTCTTAATGAAATTTGAAATATTTAAAATAGTCTTAATTATAATCAATTAGAAAATTATACTTTTTTTGTTGATTGGATATAATGTTTAAAAAATTATTTTTTAAATAAGTACATATAAATTATTAAGAATGGAAAAATTTTAAGTTGTACTAGTGTTAGAAGTCGCATCAAAATAATATTTAAGGATGAAATAATATTTTATAATATCATTCAAAAATAATAAAATTGTATAATTAAGTAATCATGAAATGCATTACAAAATTATATCTCTTGAGATGTACTGAAAAAGTTGTAATACTAAGATGTATTTTCTTAAATATCATCTAAAGCATTTCACCAAAGTAGCAATAACAAAAGTCATGCATAGTATGACATGCATTAAAAAATGCACACACACTATTAACGTGTTTTCCAATAGTGATAATAATTTTGAGAATTTAATTAATTTTATTGAAATAAAAATTAAATATTTTTTTATTTTATAATTATGATTTATCATAAATGATTATTCATTTATTTAAAATATTAATGTATTAGACTTATTTAGTATACTATATTCTAAGCGTGTGAATGTCCTTCTTTTTTAAAAATTATTGTATTTCATACATTTCGTATGTTCCGTAATGTCTCAATATAATCTAGTTCATAGTATATGAGATTACTCTATATAATAAGCTAATCAACTAATTTTTTTTTATTACAAAGAAAAAAAAGTGTTTTTTTTTGCCTTTTTTTATTAATGAATGATTAGAAACACTCTCATTATAATTAAAAATATATTTCGATAGTCTTGATAAGTCATTTGTCTTTGCCATACTCTAAAATTATTTTCCATCAAAAAGAGATTTTTCAATGAAAAGTACAATAAAATATTAAAATGGAAGAAGGTCTAGGCTACATTTTGATAATTTCAATTATCAATAAACTTAATTTTTAAAAAAAAAGTCTTACAAATTATGTAACACCCGCCGCCTAATCCCGAAGAAACAGACGACGGTTGCCACAATCGGTGCCGGAGCACCATCTTATGTCACTTATTAAAGCTAGATCACAAATTAAGAGTGGTTAAATTGCCAGAAGGAGGCAAGTAATTTAC